>RCHF01003965.1:0-10832 GCA_003987895.1 Neonothopanus nambi | reverse complement strand
CTGTCGAACATCCTTTGCACGTATACACTCGGAACAGGTGCGTACGTAATGCAGGACATCTTTATACAATCCGGGCCAGAAGTACGTCTGTGATATGAGCTGTACTGTCTTTCTGATGCCAGGATGTCCGCGAAGCTTATGATTGTGGTGCGATTTCATTACTTCCATCCGTAAATTCCCAGTATCAGGGACGTAGACCCTGTTTCGACGCCAAAGTAATTCATCTTCGATGGTGAATCCCTCCTTATTCTTCCCTTTTGCCTTCTTTATAGCAGCTAACCAGTACTTGTCCTTCTCAGCGCTGCGTATTCGAGCAAGTTGGAGGTCTTCATTGAGCAAAAAGTTGGCCAGTAGTTGTTCAGGTTGAATGAGGACCATGTTATTGTGATCGTGGTCCTTTACCCCCCCCTTTTTAGGATAGACGTCCGGTCTCCGAGTGAGGGCATCGGGCTTCGATCCCAAAACACCTGGTCAGTAATTGATCACGAAATCGAATCCTGACAGGAATTCAGACCATCGTGCCTGTCGACGGCTAAGTTTCTTGGTTGTCGTGAAGTGCTGGAGGTTATTGTGATCGGTATACACCTGAACTGTGTATCTAGCACCCTCCAAGTATGCTCTCCACTGTTTGAAACTTTCGACGATAGCCAGCATTTCCTTGTCATATATATCGTAGTTGAGCTCTGCTGGTATCATCGATCTCGCATAAAAGGCCACGGGATGAATATCCTTCGTTTTGGGATCTATTTGGCTCAAAATGGAAGCAATAGCCACATCTGATGCGTCAGACTCGACGATAATTGGAAGATTGGGATCGAAATGCCGTAAAACAGGTGCTTCCGTGAAAGCGTCTTTCAGAATTTGGAAAGCAGCCTTGCATTCAGCATCGAAATCGAATTTAGCCCCTTTCTTCAACAATCTGGTCATTGGCTTTGTAATTCCAGAGAAATTATCGATGAATCGGTGGTAGAAGTTTGCGAAACCCAAAAATGACTGTAGCTGCTTCACGTTCTCGAGATCGGGCCAATCCTTGATCACCTGGACTTTGTACGGGTCCATTGCGATCCCATCAGGTGAGATAATGACGCCAAGGTACTCCACGCTGTGCTGGTGGAACTCTGATTTCTCAGGCTTTGCATGCAGGTTATATTCCCGAAGTCGTTGCAGGACCTTTCTGACATGTTCCACGTGTTCAGCCTCGTTTTCTGAATACACGAGGATATCATCGAGATAGATGACCATGCATATATCCACCATATCATGAAATATTTCGTTCATGAATAGCTGAAACGCAGACGGTGCATTTGTGAGTCCAAAAGGCATCACTAGATATTCGAAGGCGCCATATCGAGTTCGAAAAGCTGTCTTCCATTCGTGTCCCTCGAAGATTCTCACGTTATTATAACCAGCTTGGAGATCAATTTTAGTGAATATTTTAGCGTTCCGAAGCTGATCAATAAGGTTTCCCACGAGAGGAAGTGGGTAGTGATTCTTGATTGTGAGACGATTTAGACCTCTATAGTCGACGCAAAGACGCAAACTTCCATCCTTCTTCTTTGAAAACAGAACCGGAGCACCAGCAGGAGATTTGGAAGTACGAATGAAACCTTTTCTGAGCATGTCGTCAATGTACTCTTTCAACACTTTAAGCTCCGCTTCTGATAGATTGTACAACTTCCCGACAGGAGGCATGGCATCGTTCTCAGTATCGATCCTAAGGTCATATGGTCGATGTGGTGGTAGAGCCTTTGCTTCTCCTGGTGAGAAGACATCCTTGAAGTCGGAGTATTGTTCAGGAACGAACTGGTTCAACAGAACATCTTCTTTAGTTTTCTGTTCGTCCATTGAATTGCCTTCAGCTTCCTGTGCTAAAAATGCGTGCTCTTCAGGGTCATCCTCCTTTCCAACTGGTGATACATGTATCAGAAATGCAGGATTGCCTTCACGTATCGACTGATTCATAGCAGCAGCATTGATGAAGCTAACACGAGGCGGATTATCCGAAGAACTGGTAGTTGTAGCACACTGTACTCGTCGACAAGCTTTGATTTTAATGTTAGACCGACCCTTTCTCTTCGCTTTGCCTGGTGACTTCAGCTGCTGCAGCGCGAAATTGGGATCGATCGTTCCAAACAGGACTCTGGTTGAGCGTACTGGTGGAGGCGCGCCCATATTTGGGATCGGAGTGGTGGACTTTGGGATCGAAGCGGTAGTTTCTGGGATCGGAGTAGTTTCGTTCCCATCAGGCACTTCAATTCGATCTATCCAATCATTGATGAACAGTAATAATGGATCATCCACTCCCAACGGCTCTCCAATGTAGTCCAATTCTTCGTCTTCCACATCCTCGATGGTAACCTTGTGATTGGGAACGTCCTTCGATCCCATAGGTTGCTCGTTAGGCATTTGATCTTGGGATCGCAGGTCGTCGTTTTGGGATCGATCCAATACATTGTCTAATATTTTGGGATCGGATGAGGGTAAACAAGGTCCGATGTGATCAGATTCCTCATCGGGCACTTCCTCAATCTCGACGGTGTGTGATTTAGTCGATGTGGGATCAATGATGATGGCACGAAGCGCGGCATCAGTAGTTAATGATACCAACGCATTCTTCCAGTCTATAAGGGGATTGTGCTCCTGCAGCCATGAGAATCCGAGTACTGCTGGAGCGGATGGGTGTAATTTGGTGACCAAAAAGGTCATTTCGTGGATAGTTCCATCTTCGAATCGGATATTTGTCAAAAGCTTTTGCGTAACCGCTCCAGCTGACATAGTTTTTCCGTCGAAAAGTTCGAGACGTATCAGTTTTGCGAGGTCATGAAGACACTCAGGGAATTGTGATGCTAGTTTCGCATCGATGAAAGATTTAGTAGCTCCTGAATTGACGAGAGCATTGTAATACAGTGAAGAAATTGAATTAGCGTCCAAAGAAAATGGTAGTAAAAGAGAAACACGCGAAGTCGAATGGATGTATTCTACCTCCCCCTCTATTTCGACTGCCCGCAGTCGTTCAGAGACTATTTCGGAACTCAGTGACTCTCCGTTCCCACCTGAGTCCCCGAGGAGTTTCCCGACTGGTCGTCTTCATTGGGATCGAAATCCGGCAAGGGATGGTCTTCGGGTCCTCCGATCGAGAATTCTACTGTCGGATGGTCTTCGACCCCAAACCATTCATCCCATTCATCTTCTTCAAGCACCAGCATGATCATCCTACCCATTTGTACCTCGTCGTCCGGACAATTAGCAACAAAATGTTTATCAGAACCACAACGCAAGCATAACCCTTCTTTACGACGTCGACGCTGTTCCTCTCGCCACTTCGCTAGTATTTCAGGCGTCTGGTAGGGTCGATTCTGCTGTTGGTTGGTCGACGATCCCATCTGCCTATTAGCATTCACTGGCTTGGGGTTATTAGATCCAGCTGGRMTCTTATTACGTGCCCAAGGAGGTCCTCGCATGTCAGTTTGAGAGACAGKAGCTGGGTTGTCGTTCGTTTGACCTGCTCATCCGATCTCCATGTCCTCAGCCTGAGCCATCTTCCCTTGCTGACCTGCACGACTCCGATTACTGATCGGATTATTCGATCTGTTACCGTAAGTATGCCAGGTATTAGCGAGACCAGCGTCGTTGAAAGCTTGGCGAGTAGTGTCGATCTCAAGTAGTCGTTGCTGTAGTTCCATGTATGTGTGAGGTACCATTCCCTGATTAATCAAAGCATCGCGTAGATCCCAACGAGTCTTGCGAAGCAAGTGATAGTGTAGCGCAGCGTCGTCGTAACCAGTGAGCAAGCTGAACTGTTCGTAGCGTATAATGAATGACGCAAAGGATTCAGCAGTGGCTTGGAATAGACTTTCCAGTTGCGCCTGTGCCTGCAATCGCTCGTTTTGCATACCGAACATTGTCCCGAAAGTATTCAGGAATGCTCTCCAGTCGTGCAGCGCTGCTACATATTCTCCACGCTCCTCTTTGTCCTCGAGATTCTGATGATATTGTAGCGCACTATCTGTTAGATATGAGAGTGCGAAAGCGATTTTAGATTCATCAGAAGCGTAGAGATTCGGCTTCGCTCGTAGGATCGTGTTAATCTGGGTGACGAATGGTCTCCATTTCATCCTATTGATCCCAGAAAATGGCATCAGTTTGCATAGTTCAAGCTTCGATTCACGAGTGATATCACGATTGATCTGTTCCTGAGCAGGATCCCTTCCACCGTTCCCATTACCGTTACCCGGTGGTCCCTGTGGTCCCGGAGGGCCTGGTGGGCCTGGTGGTCCTGGTGGTCCGGGTGGTCCTTGACCAGCTCCTCCAGGGAACATCATGTTCGGTGGGATCGGCGGTGGTGGAGGTGGTCCTTGTGGCGGCTGTGGTGGGCCCGGTGGTGGAGGAGGACGCAGAGGGGGACCTTGAGGAGGACCTGCTGGTGGGAAACCAGGAGGTGGACCAGGCGGTGGTGGATACGGAGGCTGGCCCCCTGGTGGCCCTGTTGGCGGTTGTCCCCCCGGTGGTCCCCTAGGTGGTAATCCTCCTCCTCCAGGTGGTCCCATTGGTGGTGGTCCGCCAAACGATCCCATAGGTGGTTGTCCTCCTGTCCCTCCAGACGCTCCGATCCCAAATCCTCCATTGTTATTCCCTCCTCCAGGTGGTCCAGCAGTCATAGTTGGCATCTGAGCTCCTGTATTCGCTCCCATACCAAATCCTACTCCAATACCTCCACTGCTCGATCCCATGGGATGATGATCGCCTGATTGTGGGATCGACGTACTTACTGAAGGTCCCAAACCAAAGCCCATGCCGAAAGAACTATCCTGACCAGCTGTAGATCCCATAGGAGCACTTGGGGTCGTACTCGATCCCGAAGTTGTTGCTCCAAAACCTAATCCAAATCCATTCGACTCATTCGCACTCGTTCCTTCAGTGGTTCCAGAAGTATCAGGTTCAGCAAATCTAACTCTGCTAGTTGCAGGTGGTACACCTCCTGTGGCTGTCCATGTCGACGGTCCTGGATTGGTAGTTCGGAACGAAGGTGGAGGGCCCATCAACGCTGATGGTCCAAATCCTGCTGTAGACTCCTTAGGAACGTAGTATTGGGTCTGAGGAGCCTCAGCAGCAGATGAATATTGCGTACGATCCCAATTTCTTTCCCAATAAGGGCGTGTTTGGGATCGAGATGGGATCCTCGAGTACTGACCTTCATTGTTTCGTGAAGGATAGAAATGCGGAGGAGTTTCGTGGCCATATGAGCGATCATGCGTAAGTGGGATCGGAAAATGGTAAGATGCATTCAATGCTGCTCGTCCATAGTCGACGTAGGCATTATCACCAATATCTGATCGATTAGCGTTAAAGGTTTGAGCAGGATCGGCTTCTCGTGCAAATTGGGATCTGTTGGACGGATCCATAAGATTCAGACCCATCTGTGCAGGCATCGAGTAGTGATACGGTTGGCAATAGTCATGAGGAGTGTACCCTCCATTCAATGGGTGTGACGGCTGTTGTGACTGTTGTGGAGGTACCGAGAAGTAATATGATCGAGGAGGACTACGCGGGTTGGTGCCCTGCTCGTGCTGAGATGACGGCATTTGATTATGAGGAGACTGAACGAACGGTGCACCAGGTAAAACTGTAGTGTTATGTTCTGGTTTAGGTCCCATTTGCTCCTCTAATGGTGTCGACTCAAAGGGTGGTTGGAAACTTCCGGATCCGGGGCTAGTTCCCGCTCTTGTGTCCTTGTGCTGTGTTATTGGGATCTGGACTAAGAATGATGATCGTAGCTCTTGGGCCTGTTTAGTAAAGGTTCGAATTTGCGAGGGATTAGTGATCCCAAGATTTTCACAGAGATATCGGGGTACATCATCGTAATTGGTCGGATTGATTAATACGAATCGGTATCCGGGCCGTGCTGATGGGATCACCGTGATCGTAGAGCCACTAGGAGCTATTAACTGGGGATCACCAGCAGTAGCAGGCCTTCGAGTTTGCATTGATACCGATGATGATAACGGAGCATCGTATGTGTCAAGTTCCTGACTCCAAGGATTGATACTGAGCCACCAATTATTTAACCGTTGATCCCCTGGTTGGATATTATACTTCTCTTCGGCATACTCCATTGCAATTTCATAGCACATTCGTCTTTCGAAGGTGGATAATTCTTCCCATCTTGGAGGTTTCTCCTTTCTTTCCAACCATTTTCGCATTACACTAGTCATTCGGCTTCGAATAATTTCTGGATCACTGGTTGGAAATGGATATTGGCTCCAATTGAAATACAGTTCGTATACCTGCATATCCATTAATTCTCTGAAGCGTCCTGTTTGATATAGATCGTGGAAATCGGTGATAACACTAGGGAATTCCGTGAATTGGAAAGGGTTCGAAGGGTAATCTGACGGAGGGCGTGTCCGCGCTCTACTAGGTATTGGCTGAACGTCCTCTCGATATATTGGTCGTGCTGGTAGCCTCTCAGGGTTATCGTATGCTCCCGATTCCATCAGGATTCCTGGGTCTGAGTGTAGAATATCCATGACAGTTATAAAACGTTCGTAGTTGTTATTAGTGGAAAGCCACCATCGTGCGTACGGATTAAGAAACTGCCAACGATAGGAACCAGCATCCTCTAGTGATTGGATCCATTTAGCCCAAGGTACTCGTGTTTGAATTTCATTCCAATAGTATCCCATCGGGAAGAGAACATAACGTGCTAGTCGACCGGCTGAATCTACTGTTGCCTGACCGGCACGTAGCTCTGCTAAATAACAATCGATGATGGGATCACTGATTTGATTTGCTCGTGAGATATCGGTATTGGAGGCATCCCTTATAGCACGTGATTTATCGTTATTTGCTGGTGGAGCAAGTGCTGCCATCTCCTCCTGCTCACGAGTTATTACTGGAACCAAGTTGTACCCAGGACTAGGTGGTCCTACTAGTTCTGGTGGAATCGACTCCCTTCGTTTCCCTTTATCTTCCTTTTTTGATGGATCGGGATCGCTATCGTTACCTCCTCCTCCTGAACCACTAGGTGGATCACCGGGATTGGGATCGGAAGGCGCTCCTAACGGTAAATTTACTACCGGAGTAGCTTGTTTGGGATCGATCACCGGACTAGAGACACTTCCGGGGTCTATAGTGGGATCGAATTGTAATTTAGGATCATTAGATCCCATGGGGGCGTGTTGCATGGGATTGGACCCAGCAGGTGTGTTATCGTTCCCATCAGGATTACCTCGAGGATTACCCGGTGCTCGATTAGGTGGAACACGAGGATGACCAGGTGATCTTCCACGAGGTATATTTGATGGACGAGCTCGTTGAGCTTGTCAATCAGCTTCTTTTAATTCTTCGACCCTATTACCTCTTCTGGGGAAAGTTGGGTTCGTAGTGGGCTGATTTGGTGGGAACGTATGAAACGCTTGCTGTTCCGGTTCCGCTGATGATGTTTGTGACTCTGTTTGAGTCGGGATAGTTCCAGTAGTCGACATAATCCCCAACGTTCGTTAGTACTGGGGGCGGGGGATCTGCGAAATACTGTTAGGCCTCGACGATCTCGTACTAGCTGGATAACTAGATAGAAACTGTCAGTAGTGTTGAAATAATAAAATATACCGTTTTAACGTCGAGAAAGAACCGCTAGGCAGTACTTTGACGAACGAAGACCTGAGATCACAGGTTTCCTACGAGATCTAACGTATGCGGACTCGATACTTGGGATCGGGGATGCGTACGTTAGTATATTGGGATCGATGTCGATAGAAAAGAGTAGCGAGCAAAGAGATGAGATCAAAATGAAACAGAGAGCTAGAGACGAGATAGAAACATGAGAAGAAACGTTTATTTCGCAGATAAGTCTTGTACAGTGGTGTCTAAGTCTTTATATACTACATGATAAGCAAAAATATATATATGGAAATGGGATCTGATCATGGTAGAACTGGTCCTAACTACTGGTTCATGCATATGACCTGTTGTACTTGTGAACGACATGTGTAACGTATTTGAAATAGTCATCGGAGGCGAGAAAATGAGGTCAGAATATTGGAACGGATGATGAAGTCGTGAAATGGGATCTATTTGTCCTGAAATGGGTAGATTGAATAGACCCTGGCCTAATTGAGTAGTTTGAAAGGAATTTATGGCCCCTAGATTGGTACGAGTCGTAACACTTGCCACACAATCTATGCAACACATGTGAGATCTGAAATCCCCTCTCCCATCCACCTGCATAAATTCTTCCAGGTACTGTTGGCAATAGAGCTCTTTCCAAACAACGTGTGTCTGTCTCTGCAACATATGAAGTCAGTAAAACTCGTAAGTGAATTGAACTTTCACTCACTGATCATCTAGAGTGTTGAGGTTGGGAAGCCGGAATTTGTACGATGCCAGGATCAAACAGTTCCCTAGTCACTTCTACATTATACCAGCCCTCATCATCATCAACCCCAATACTACCATCATCTGGAGGTGACCAAGACAAGACTTGCACCCAAGTGTTACTTTTCAAAGGATCAGGCTGGGATTTCACCACATGGCCTTTCGAAGAAAGAGTCTCTTCTCAAATGAAAACAGTTCTCTTGCTCGAATTATCAACTCAGTATCATTGGGCATTGCCCCTTTGAAGTTCAAGGCGAGCCACATGCTTCATTACAAACAAGAAAAGTATTTGAAGTATTTTAGAACTCTGTGTACAGGCAAAGGAAGTTACAAGTCATGTTATATGTTGTGTTTATTATTAATCAAGTCTTGGCCTTATCTGCATGGTGATTATTTGAGCAGGTGCTCAACAGGCGCTACAGGTTTGTGGTGATTATTTGAACATAGGCACTGAGTCCTTTCCCCCCTAATTCCTGCCAACATCTCATATGCCCACAATCACTGAGGAGGATATACATTTGTGGAAGCTGGAAGGCCATCCACGCTTTGATCTTACTGGTGCTGAGGAAGTAGAATACATCAAGACTACTTTAGGGCCCAATTATTGTGAGGATGACCTCAAGTGTATTCTTGACAGTAGGAGAAACACTCAAAAGCGAAGCCAGATTAAATACAGGGCTCATGCCTGGTATCTAGAGTAAGTCTGATTCAATCATGCACATAGCACTCATTTAAAATATATCTTAGACACAGGGAAAGCTGTTTACAAGCCTCAAAGATACAATATTCTCTGTAAGGTCTAACATATTTGTATTCTTGGTTGTATTATAACTATCAGCAACTCGTACAGTTGACAGGCTAATCCTCAGGAACTGTCACCTCAAAAGCTTGAGCAGCTTCGTTCGCAGCATCGCGATGCTCAGGCAGCATATAGGTTCAAGAACCAGAAGATCCTGGCACAGAAGGAACATGAACACTGAATGTGCTGTAAGGGAGCTCACCATTAGTCACATAAGTTAAATTTCTTTGTCCTCCATTCGTTAACTCACCATTGCTTTCATAGACATGTAGTACTTAGCTCATATGCAGACCACTTTCTGTAGAGTACAATCAAAGCAAAACAGTGAAATTCATTCAATGAAAAGTACAAAGTGGCATGAGTGAAAAATACAAAGCGGCATCAAGAACTTCAGTAGCTAGGTCAGTTGGCATCCACTTGAGTTTGAGCTACCCCCGCCCTATCGATGATCGTGACAGAGCGAGCATTGTAACGGTCCGTGTAAGCTTCTACAGCTTCATGATAGGTGCGGTAGCCCTTTTGCACAGCCGTTCGAAAGCCTTGAGTGATCAGTGCTACCACTAACCTAGAAACAATGTGAATAAGTGAAATATAGAAATAGAAAATGAATTACCAGTCTGTGAATACCCCGACGTTAGCTCCTCTCATCACAACATACCACTTTCGAACATTACTGCCACCTGAAAGAGCATGGGTGTTCAGAATTTCATGAGGTGTGACAATCAGGTGTGCAAATCATGTGGCGTAGTAGTCAGCAATATCTTGAATGAATTTGGCCTTGGTAGTATGTGAGTAAAGGTGGATAAATTCTTTGCTATTATGCTTACCAAATTGACAGTTTGATTGTAGGTTGGAAGCAGGGCGGGAGCAGCAGGAGCAAGAGGGGCACCAGGGACATTAGAAGCTGAAGCTTGATCTGAGTTTACATTGCCAGCTTCTGCATGAGTGCTTCCAGTCACACTGGTGGTCAGCCCTTCATCCTCAGAGTCAGAAATAATAATTGGCTCTGACAGCGGCTGGAAGTTTGTTGCCATGGCAGTGGTGACAACAGTCGTTCCTGTGGCAAATCAATTTAAAAAAAATAGTAAGAACCAGAAAGAAGAAATGTACGATTGCTTGGATGTCTATTTTCAGCTGATAACCCCCTCTGCCAAGTTGTAGCAGTTGTAGAAGCTATAATAGATCAGCCAAGAGAAATCAGCATAAATAGTATTGTACGAGGCACATACCATTCAAATCAGTGGCCATTCATCAGGAAAATCCCCTTTGCTGTCAAGTCACCTGAGGTCTTACAGACATTCAGGGTTGCCCAGGGTTTGGCCTAAAATTCAAGCCAAACCTGGGTAACCTGGGGTGACCTGGATGACCTGGGTGACCTGGGTGACCTAGGGCTGGTAATGATACTTATTAGATTAGAACACAAAGAACTTAATAAATTTCATTAGATTGGGCTGCTTATGTAATCATAAAAAAGTCGTCCATTAGACTCAGAATGTAATGGTTTGTATTGAAAATGTATACAATGTATACAAGAATCTAATCAGAACACAAGGAAAATGAATAGATTTAGTTCTTTGTATACTTATGATGGAGTTTTAAATAGATTTGAAAGGACTTGTGTAGTTCTAGTATGGAGTGCAGAATACATTCAAATTGAAGT
>RCHF01003964.1:0-16933 GCA_003987895.1 Neonothopanus nambi | reverse complement strand
TATTTACTGCCCTGAGCATTSACATCTGCACCTGAGGAGAGRAGGAGCTGCACAAYTGCCWCATTTCCAGASTSAGYRGCARCCTGGAGAGCATTTCCATAKTSACCACCCTGAGCATTCACATCTGCACCTGATGAGAGGAGGAGCTGCACAACTGCCACATTTCCAGAGTGAGCACCAGCATGGAGAGCATTTCCATATGCACCACCCTGAGCATTTACATCTGCACCTGAGAAGAGGAGGAGCTTCACAATTTCCTCATTTCCTGAGTGAGCAGCAGCCTGGAGAGCATTTCCATAGAAACCACCCTGAGCATTCACACCTACTCCTGCAGAGAAATGTAGATCTTGAATTCTCTTTTGTCCAGGAGCTACCATACCTTGGCAAGTTCCTCCATATCTACTGCTGTCTGCAGCATCATAATTCTCATCTTCCTTCTCAATCAACTCTTCTAGTATAATGGAAAGGCTTGTTAGTGCTGCATAATACAGTGGTGATCCAATCTCTTTTAAAGTCAAAGTCTTATCCATACCTCTCCATGGTCTATCTGGATTGCTTAGTTTCAACCAATGAAGAAAGGCAGGATTATCACAATGTAGGAGCTCCATTCCACATCTAACTGCACTCTGGTCTGTGCCATTCAAGGACTTTCCATGATGTGTCCAATGTTCTGCAGCATACATAACCAAGGGGTACTCTTCCCAATCTATCAATCTCCTGGAGTGACAATCTGCATCCATCCCACAATGTAGGAGATAGATCATACATGTGTGAGCAATAACACTATGTGCCAATCGCTCATCAATGTGAAAGAATACAGTGGCTTCAGCTTTAATATGTTTATTAATCAGAAATTCCTTCACAGAATGATGAGCAAGCTGCACTACTCCATGTGCTGCTGTGACTAGTGTTGTGTCAATAATCTTGTAAAACTGTTCTCCAAGATCTGGGTTCCGATCTTCAGGCTGGAATGAGGAGCTTTTCAAGTCAGTTGCTAATATCTCTCCCAGCTCCTTGAGTGTCAATGGTCTTGAAGCACATGTAAGCCATTGAAGGATAATCTTGGCCTCCTCTCTATGCATCTTCTTGATTCCTTCTAGCTTTCTTGAATATGTGGTTTCAAGTGTGGATGGAAGTGTCTGCAGAGTTTGTCTCACTGCTCTTGGTGTTCCACAATCCATAAGTGTGGTAATTTGACAGTCCACCCATCTGAACCTGGAATCTGTTAGCTCACTTTATCCAATAACACTGACTGAACTTTTAAACTTACTGTCCATCTGCTCCATTCATCAAGTGCTGCCTCACCTCATTCTCCAGGTGTGAATTTAGCTTTAGCTTTGGAATGCAGGCATCTACATAGATGGCAATATCTGATGTGACAGTTTCAGCCTCCAGCTGGATAATTATTGCTTTGCCAATGATGTCTGTCTTTGGAGATTGACGACTGGTCACCAGAAAGTAGACCTTCTCCAGACTAAGCATGTTTTGAATGAATGCAGTAGTCTTATCCTGTGCTCTCTCCTTACATTCATCCATGGCATCCAGGACAATGTATATGGATTTCTTAGATGACCATGACACCAGCAGAGAGGCAAGAATGCCCTCAATGTCAGACAAGGATGGCTCCTGGAATCCATTTCTACAGACTTCATATAGTTTTTGCAATTCAAGAGGAACCTCTTGAGAACAGAAAGCTATCTGGATCAATAGAGATAAAATCATTCCACGGTATTCTTGCTTTGAGTTGTCTCTTGAATCAAAATAGTGATAGATTGGAGGTAAGAATTGATTTGACCTCCTATCTTGCTCAAGTTTGTCAATAATTGTGGTACTAGAAATAGTTTTGAAGCTCTGGACTCTGGATGATAAAGTAAATCTGTGAAATGTTCTTACCACAAGAAAGTCTTTCCAGCACCAGCTGTACTGCAATCAGACATGACAGGATTCAATTAGATAGATTGCTTACCCTTTCCCTGCACCCACAATAATTTACCATTCTCCTTCCATTCAATGAATCTGTCATCTGCAAGGAGCCAAGCACCAGTACCTGGCTCCTTCTTATCTCTTGCATCTGTGAAGTTCTTTTGAGAGCTGGGTGCTTTTAGCCATTGTAGGATCTTGAATCTAGAGTCAGCAGCTAAAGTAATACATAAAACACATTTCATTCATATACACTACTCAGACACTCTGGCTTACTTACTATTCACTGTCATGTGAAAATTGCCTGCAACACTAGTGAAATGGCCACCACTGATATTGAAATGGGAAGGATGATTGAAGAATCCAGTACTGGAATGATGAAGTTCTTGTTGTGTTACTTTGATAGAGAGGATGTTTAGCTTTACCTAGATTGGCTAGTACTCATAGAATTTACACCTGCAAATGTCTGATGTGATTGGTTTCTATTTATAAGGCATAACCTCTCAGTTTCACCATGTTGGTCACTTGAATATTGGAAGGAGACACATACCTGTTATTGCTTCCAAGGTCACTCTCAGAGTCCATGATGGGAGAGTAAGAAAGAGCAAAATCCAATTGTTGTCACTCCCATTGTTTTTATATTGATATCTAGCAGGCTGTGCATAGAAGGCTGATTATCAATGACCAGTTGGCAGATGATCACAGATATGATCAAGTGACAGCTGGCAGATGCTGGTCGCAAGTCCTGCTTAGACTTGTGACCAGTCTTCCTATAGAATACCAGTTATACAGACCCCATGGTAACTAATGCTTGAATAATAAAATACCTCCTCCCTTCTCTTTTCTTGCTCGCACTCTCGTTCATCCGTCCATCCATTCTTTCATCAATTCCGACTATATACCTGCCCCATCAACTACTGCGTGTTCATCCAGCCGTGCTTCAGGCTCCTACAGCCTGCTAGGAGTAATAATCACACCGCTACTACAAGCCCAACTCAATAAGCACGTGCATGAGGTTTCCGATTCGACCTGTTCGTCATTGACAAATAGTAGAAGAACATGTGAGCTTGGAAGTCAGAAGGTTGATCCTTCGGTGAGCCCTCGGTTATTGAATGATGCAATTTCTCTAGAAAAAATATTGAGCAATTAACGATGGTGCTAGTATCCCAGGATAAGAATTTATTCCGAACTTACCTCCTCATCTCAACTAGCAACGTCTCAAGGCTATACTCCTCTGTCATCCTGCAAGGACAGGCAACTTGTAAGGGTTGACCTCGCCATTAGTCTGGTAGACAAAGGGGAGGTTGACACGAGAGATGAACTCGACTGTGGGCGCCGCGTCGAGGTAGGTAGGTCCACATGTAATTCTGAACGTTGAGAGAACATGGCATGGTTTGAGGGAGCTCTATAGAGTTTGTCATTGCGAGTTCCTGAATCATTGCGAAATAATCATACTAAAAACTCATCTCTGAATAGCTTGTTGTGTGAACTCTATTTAAGCTCGAGCAAGGTGGAGATTTCATGCAAGGTGCCAGTTCCACATAGAAGGTATTATTGGAAGGGTTTACGCTGAAACCTATATGAGATGGCGAGATTGAGACGGAGGCCAACGTGAACAGTGGTGGTAGTAGGTGTTTAATCATGAGACTCGAAAAGTAACCATTTTTTAAAAAAAAGCTGTGAAGTGCCAAAGAAGCGCTCTATTGCACGCCGTCAGGGTGGACTTGTAGTTTATGTTACGGACCCACATACACCAAACACGCGTACAATCACTCGCTGGTAGATTCCAAAAGATGTCATACAAATTTCAGCGGGTGCTCGTCGGATTTGCTGAGCATGATTTCCAACCCCTCCGACTTCAGATGACCGAGCTCATCTCGTAGCCTAGCTGCGAGAAGGGGAAGATAACCAGGTTCTGTGTTCGTATGACCGCCTAGAAACAAAGAATGGAAGGACGAAATGAGAAAAATTCGAGGTTACGAAGGGGCTACGGATGCCTACAGGAAATGACGTGTTTCCGGCAGCTACAGCTGCAAGGACTTCATGCTAAGAAGATGTGACAATTAGGGACGAGACCTGAGGGAAGCTGGAAGGGAGCGTATGTGTAACATCTCGCAGATGTAATAAACGTCTGTGTCTTTCCCGAGAAGCATGGAGCCTCCGGAGCCGCATATAGCGCCAGTACGCATGGGAGCTTCACTAGTTGACGAAGTAAGATATCCAACCTGATCTGAGAACAAAGTCAGCCATTTAGCTTCAGATATAGTGATGTTCACCACATACTTTGAAAAAGGTTCAGATGTTTCATAATCCTCCTCTTCAAAATGTTCATATGCACCGGACTCTCAAACGTGACGATCCTCCCCTCACTCTCACCACTCAGGGAGAGTTTCTCCTTAACAAGTGCTTGTACAGACCCTTATTTTGAGTCCAGAATACCTTCAGCTAACCAGTCGTTGATTCTTCACCCTCTTCGTCCTAACTAATCTCCACTTCCCCGTCTTCATCTCCACTCTCACAATCATGTCCCTCCGTAGCTTCGGACGTCATCTCAGATCCCAAAACCTTCCTATGATCTCGTACCACCTCTCTATCCACCTTGATCTTAGCCCGGCAACAAGGATACGTATATCCCATCCTACCCATATACTCGCACTCTGTAGCGGCATATAAAGTCTTATAAGGGGCGTTCCAGGCGAGGCTGAGGACGCTGTTATTGCCCGTTACGAGTTCGTATACTATAGGTTGTACACAGGGATCCCAGGCTTTGATGCATGGGCCTTGTTGGCCGCCTGAGAAGATGACGATGGGCAGATGGAAAGGAGGAGGGGGAAGGGGAGGAGGAAGAGGGGGAGGAAGAGGAAAAAGAATCGTGGAATTAGTCCAGGCAGGTGTAGAAGGGAAGGAATGTAAACGTACTATGAATTCCATCAACATGGACATACACCGCAGCATATATAAACTCCATCAATGAGCCAAATTCGAACGAAAGCCCCGGAAGAGGTTCACAAATATCAAACAACCTTACAATCCCATCTCCAGAATCGGACTTTTGCAAAAACGCGCGGGCAATGTGGATGGTGTTGACGTTGGCGTTGGCATCAGGGTTGGGATTGGTAGGATTAGGTCGAATGTCGGGGGCGAAGTAATAGTCCACCGGGAACCGTTCTTTTTCTTTTAGACTAGCGGATGTAGTGGGCATTTGAGGCCAGTATGATCGTACGCCTATCCGGGAGAGTGCGTCGATTGGGTCGTCTAGGAGGTGGAGGATGTTAATCTTGAGCTCGTGATGATGGAGTGAGTGGTAGATAGTCGAGACGTTGAATATAGGTATCGAGAATCCCAGAGCGTTTAGGGAGGTCATGTAGGTTGATACGATGGATCGATATTTCTGTTTGAGCTAGATGTAAGAAAACCGAAGGCCATCAGTAAACGGCGCAGAGAAAGAAGAAAAAAAACCGAAAGAGAGAAAATGAACGTACCTAACTGCAAAAGTACCTCATCCAGCACCACACGCAAACAACACTGTCTCCTCTGCAGCCGAATAAACGCCTTCCCTTTATCCTTTACCCCATCCCTATCCCCATCCTTATCCTTATTCGAGTCCCTCGACATAAGAATCCTGGGCACCACCTCAGGTGACCGAATAACCATCCTATGCACTCCAGGTTTGGTGTGTAATCCCAACCCAATCTCACTCCCCGTCCTCAATCGCCGCAGCCCCAACACTCGCACCAGCACAAACACCAGCACCGGCACCAGCACGAACACCAGCACAAGCACAAGCACCAGCACCAGCACGAACACCAGCACCAGCACGACCCCCAACGCCTGCACTCGCACTCGCACTCGCACTCGCATTCACACTCACACCCGTTTTTTGTTTCCTTTTCCTTTCTCTTTCTCTCTACCACGCCCAGGACCATGACACCGCCCCAACCCAACTCTAGCACTAGTATTCGCTTTATCACGCCCAGGATCATTCAAGGAGACTCCGCGTTCGGCGTAGCCTCCGAGGAGTTTACAAGTTAGGTTGTTGCCTGCGAGACCTCGTGAGCCTGGGCTTTCGGCTGGCGATGTCTGGGACGAGGAGGTGGAGGAAGAGTGGGAGGTGGAGGGAGATGTGGTGATGGTGGTGATGGTGTTAGGAAGGAGAAGAGGATGAGATGGTTCGGATAGGAAGGGATATTCGAGGGAAGTGATATTCGCGCAAGGTTTAGGCGTCGAGTTGAAGGGGACGGCTTTTGGGATAGGAAGGGATACTGGGAAGCAGGCGAGGGCAGTGGTATTCGCATGAGGTTTAGGCCTCGAGTTGAAGGGTTCGGCTTTTAGGATTATATCTTTTGAATTTCGACCGAAGATGTCTCCCATAAAGTGTACAAAGAGGTTGAGAACGCCACTGCCTGCAATAAGGGGTGAGCAATTTACATCTCAATGTAAAAGTGTAATGATTCACCAAGACCTACGTAGCGGAGAATATGTTTTCAAAGGCATCGTGAATGACTTTACAACCGTGAAGTTTTCGACTTTCTCGCGTCTGCCTCGTTTCGTGGAAGAATTTCCCGTTTTGTCAGCTATTGGTCAAAGTCGGGAATCTGTTTTTCGAGCTTCGACAGAGAATTGATGTAGCTGGTGGTCAAGCTAAAAGGACGTGAAAGGGCAGTATGCAGTTTGGAGTTCATAATGGCCGAAGTCTGTCTGAGATGACGAGGGTATTGGTGAAGCGTGTCTAGCCGTTGGAAGGAAGAATTGAAATCGGATTGCAATCAGAGCAGATCGGACGCAGACGGGCTGGTAAGACTCACAAATGAAGCGAAGGGTTTAGCGATACTGCTCCTCGTAGGGATTCAAATGCTTTTGGGACATGATGAGAAAGCAAAGCCTGGTACGGGATCGTTGGTGAAGTCACGGTATTGGCCCAAGATTTGGGGTAGTCGGTTGAGATACTGAGAAGCTTCGGCGAACAAATAATAAAATGAGTGTTATGTTTGGAAACCATCGAAAGCCTCGAATTCTTTACTCACACATCAAATTGTAGCGTTGGCTTCTAAATGTCTACAAAAGACATTGTTGTTATAGAGGACTGGGTTTCTCAAGACGTTTCAAATTTCGAGAATAAATTTCATGGCCAGCAGAGAATGAAGAGGGGCGCTGTAAATATGCACTAGTCATCAGAGAAAGGAGGAGGTGAGTTGAAGACAAGAGGGACACTAAGCGGACCGGAAACCTCAATCAACTGTATCTTATTTCCCTTTTCTCGTTGTACTACCACCATTGCTCATCGCGTTGAACACTGTTGAACAGCGCTCGTGGAATTAGACAACAACGATGGCAGACGCAGTGTAGCTTGAAGCTCGTCTGTGTGGACGTACAAGTATAGACGCCGACTCGGTATAATCTATGAACGTTCATTCGAACGAGAACAATCTTTGACCGGACGATGGAAGAGGGTTTGCTGCTGGTGAGTGGTTTCACCGGCACTGTGGGAAGAAAATGCAGTCAGCATGATTGACTAAGTCAATCATTTCCCCGGAAGGCAATCATTTTGATTGGAAAATGCCGGTCAAGCGTTCCGATTGACCCCCGAAATTTCTCGACTCAATCATCTGTAAGGCTCCAACCGTACTGTATATGTATAGGGTCCGGAGGGTAAATATACAGATACATTTGGTATACCGTATATATACTGTATATAAATATTTACTATATGGTAGTCACGTTACCAATGGAACCGTGTTTTTTTCGCGCTATCGACGGCTCGTTTACATCAAGAAGACCACTTCGTATCCATACCTTTGCCAGTAAAGCCTGCTGAATGGTTTCTGCCTTCAACGAGCTCCTCAAATCTGAACAAATATGTCGAGACTTGGAGAAGGTCCGCTCAATGGAAACACTAGTGGCTGGAATAGCCAGGAAATCTTGAGCCATCCGTGCAATGGTAGGATAGGCACTGGCATGTTTCTGTGAGGAATTTAGTGAGCCTGGACACAATTGATGAGACTCTACACACCTTCCACCAGTCCAGAGGGTGCTCGAGGTCACTAGGTCCATCCTTGAAGGTCAGATACTGGGTAATTTCTTGATGTAACTCGTCCTCAGTTGGCTCGTTGGGCTGTTGAGCAAATGACGACAAGTCTATGGCACACATTTGCTTGAGGTGCTTGCTCTCGGAGTGGGATGCTGTGTTGGGAGCTGGAGCGGATTGTGCTCGCTGGGACTCTTGAGCATGCCACTTGTTGAAATAGGTGAGCACCACATGTTGGAATAGAGCCTCTGCTCTAATGCGTGTGTTTACTTTCTCCACAGATGTTGTTCTGAGATTCTCGAACCATGTTGAGCACATGGATGGATGGAGGACTATAATGTAGTGGAATATATCAGAACGAGAAATAATGGCTGACATCTTCAACGTACTGGTGCCCAATATGCAGAACTGGTTGACGGCTGCCTTGCTCTTGTACTTTCAAAGCTTTTCTAGCCCAATAGCAGCTGCGCTGCTCAGTGCCGCAGGCTGTGCATGATCATGTACAATGTCTTGTAAATGTTTCTCCATAGACTGGTAGGCGGGTATAATGTAGGGAATTGTTGGTTGGGAGGATTGGGACATCAAAAGAGTGATCTCCATGAAAGGCTGCTCGGATTTTGATTAAGTGGAATTGTCTTAAAAAAACAGAACAATCACTGACCTCGAGTAGGCCAGCCAGCTGTCCTAGCAGCTTCCATTCCTGTTCCTGTAGTACTAGTGCTCAAGTCTCCTTCATCTTGAATGTCCATGTATCAATAGCCTAAAACAGATTCAGAAAGGCTTTGTGCAGGTGCCACATTGAAAATAGACATACTTCTCACAAAAGTTCTGCACACCGGATCATCGCATGTGTGTAATTCCAACAAGTGCGAACATCGTGCACAACCATCAATTTCTGGTGCCGGTCATGCCTGGTGTATTTTGTCAGAGCAATCTTGTGAAACTTCTGACGGCGTTGAGGCGAGGAGACAATCTTGGTAGTAATGAAATGAAGCTAAGGGAAAAATGAGACTTCAAGGCTTGACAGAAACTCAATGAGACTTACACGCTTCAAAGGATTTTGTCCTACCATGTCCTCTGCAGAGCTATCCTCGAGCTCGCCTTCAGTCTCTACTGAACTCGTCATCTCAACATCTTGGTCAACTACAATAACCTCTTCAAATTCCTCTGCTTCGAGCTCAATCTGAGCCTTGTCAGTCTTGACATCGTAATGGAATGGCTGGTCCTTGTTGAGGTTGAAGTAGTCAGAGTCTTTCACCCAGTCAGCTTCATCCAGATTGGCCAAAATATCCTGTACCACCAGATTCACCACATGTGCTATGCAGCGAATATGACAGTCAGGGGTCCAAGGAATACCATATCGAGCTAAGAGACAGCAAGCAACAGTAGCAACCAGGACATCATTCACAGATGCATTGTCTGTGGTGAGGCTAGGGATGCCAACAGCTCAGCTCAGCTCGCTCATGGCTTGCTCATATGTTATTGGCTCGGCTCCTGGCTCTGGAGCCGTTTGGATGAAATGGCTCGAGGGTCTCTGAGCAAGTGTACTCCTCAGTTCAGTGTCAACATATAGTAGGTATTTTTGAGTGTAAATAAGTTCTAGAGTAGATATCTATTATTTGAGTATGAATTAAGCACAAAGGGATAGAAATTGAAGTAGATATATTAAGGCCCTCCATCAAGCCATTAGAATAGCATCAGGAAAATCCACTTTGAACCAGGCCATCTAAGGTGTTCAAAGTCTACTGTGGAGTCTATGGTATCCTAGGAAATTCACCATCTCCTGGGAAACTTGAGGTAACCTGGGTAACCTGGGTGCCCTGAGTTGATCTGAGTTAGGGATGCCAACAGCTCGGCTCGGCTCGCTCGTGGCTCGCTCACGTGTTATCGGCTCGGCTCCCGGCTCTGGAGCCGATTAAATGAAACGGCTCGAGGGTATCTGAGCAGGCGCATTCCTTAGTTCATTGTCAACAAATAATTATCATTTTATAATGTAAATAAGTTCTAAAGTATGGATATATTATTTGAATGTAAAATAAGCTCACAGGGATGAAAAGTAGAGAAGATATATTATGGCCCTCCATCGAGCCATTTACTCTAATGGCTCAATGAGCCGTTTAAACTAAGCGGCTCCGTCCAAAACGGCTCGGCTCCGGCTCTAGCCGGTAAGCCAGCCGAGCTGTTGGCACCCCTAATCTGAGTTGACCTGAAGCTGACCTGAAGTTGACCTGAAGTTGACCTGAGGAAACCTGAGGCAATCTTCATTGACCTGGAGTGACCTGAGATGACCTGGGTAACAGTGATTGATCTAGGTGATCTAGACAACCTAGGCAACCTATACTGGAAGTGTTCTAGGGCAGTGATGACGGAGTGGGCTGCTTATGTAAGCAACAAAACTCATCCTATAGACTCAGAATATAAGGGTTTGTATTGAAAATGTATACAATGTATACAAGAATCTAATCAGAACATAGAGAAATCAACAGTTCATTAGATTGAGCTGCTTATGTAATCATAAAAAAGTTGTCCATTAGACTCAGAATATAAGGGTTTGTATTGGAAATGTATACATTGTATACAACAATCTAATCAGATCACTGGGAATTGAGTAGGTTTCTATAGATTTGTATAGGTTTGAATTCATTTGTATAGTTGTAACAGAGTTTTGAATAGAGTTGATTAGAATTGTGTAGTTATGACAGAGTTATGAATATATTTTGATGCCCTTTTAGCTCAGTTGGATTTGTGCAGCCGTTGGACAATGAATACAGATTTGAAAGTAAGTCATAAGGTCACTGGTTCAATTCCCACTGGTTGCATTTACTAATTAGTTTGGTACAGATTTCACCATTGTGTAAGACTGCTAATTCAATCACTACTAGTTTGTAATCACATGAAAAATGAGTATCTGAGATGAGAAATGATTGTCTGTGAGAATACCTTTTTGGCTTAGTAGTCTGGGCAAACCTGAGGTTACTCTAGGTTGTCCCAGGTTACCTCAGGTCATCTCAGGTCACTCCAGGTCACCTCAGGTCTCCAGGGTTACCAGGGAACAAGCATAAAATCAGACTTTAATTTTGGAAACCTGGGAGACCTGTGAGACCTGGGAGATATTTGTTGACCCTGGAAACCTAAGATGCCTTTCTAGCTAGGGTGTTTTTCCTGATGTTGGGCCCAAGTGTTTGTGGAGTGTATGGCTGGTCTAGAAGCAGAAGCAAAAGATAACTTGGCAGTGGCTAAAGTGATTCAGGCACACCATGTGAATGTGCATTGTGGTGGTAAGAAGAAGTACATTGTTGGAGATTGAGTTTTGCTGACAATAGTACACCAGCAGTCTGGCACTGGCAATGAGTGCAAAGGACCCTGACCATTCTTTGTACCCAACTTGTTATGCTGGCACACATTGCATGAAGGTCCATAAGACATGAATAATTCCTTCCTCATGCTGGGCCAATAATAAGATTCATGCAGCAATGTGTAGTTCTTCTCTGCATCTAGATGACCTGATGAATCATGTGCCAGTTGGAACAGACTTTCACAAAGATTACTATGTTTTGGTATCACTAAATGAGAACTGGCATACCACAACCTATTGTGTTCACTGAAACCAGCCACTGTCATACTCAGCTTCACACAAAACAGGTCACTCTTGTAGAGTGCAGGCCATAACTATGATATATCAGTAATACTGTAATACTCATATACTGTGTAATACATCATGTCCTCTGGTACTAGTTAGTGGGGGGGTTATATATCAGCTCACCTGCAGGCTTGGTTGTGGGTTCAGCTGGTTAGCTCATGGTGGTTTGTCCATAGCTTAGCTTGTTGTGGATTTTACTTTCCATCAAATATTGATTGCAGGGATATTTCTTCTTCCGTTTGTTTGTAATGATTTGACAAATGATCTGCTGCTTCTGCTTCTTCCACCTTCCATTCTTCTATTTTTTCCATTCCTTCTTGGTTCTTTCTCCATCAAATAATTTCCATGTGCACTTATGTATGTTTATCATTTGCTTGTTTTCAGATCAATCCAGTCTGCTATCTGTTCTGATGTCCTCCTGGCTTTCACTTCTGCTCCTGTCCATGCACCCTACCTGTCCTCACTCATATTACCTTCTGCTCCCCCCTGCAATACCTCCTTCAGCTTTGCCACCACCCTCCTGTACCCTTCCTATCCTTTTGTTGGTGTATTCATCACTTAGATAAGGTGTTTGCAATACTTCCTACCCATCCTCACCTGTATTCCCACAATATCTCTTCCAGCTTTGCCACCACCCTCCCTTTCATTGGTGTATTCAACACTTAGATAAGGCATTTTTAATATTCATAGTTTGTTGACCAAGACTTAGATAAGGCATTTACAATACTTGTAGTTCATTGACCAAGAAAACAACATTAAATTCATGTAATATGAAATATAGATAGTTACAAGAATATACAATCAGGCAAATATGAATGAAGATGTTAGCAGCATAGATCATACAGCAAGATATACCTAATTCCTCCCTACTTTGGTGCACTTGGACTTCAGTTCAGTCACAGTTGCAGACTCACCAGCTTCATTGTGTGTACGCTTCCCTGTCATCTTCTTCAGCTTCTTCGGTTCCGCTTCTCCAGATTGGCTGGCCTTGTCCATCTGTAACTCCTTGCGCTGGGCTATGGTCAGAGCCTCCTGCACTGGAGGACATACTGTATGATGCCATTCCATCAGCTGAGGACAGCCACTGGAAGGCACGTTTTCCTTCTCAAGTGTGACAACTGTCTGCCTCTTCATTGCCTTCGTCATGGAGGTATCTTCAGATGATGTAATAGATGTCAAAGCTTTGACAGCACCATTGACACTGGCTGGAGCTGTGGGAAGGGGAGAACTGGGAGGCGGCAATGACATGGTGAGAATCACAGGGTTGATGTTGCTGTTATTGACAGGTGTGGGACCAGCAGAGACTAGGGAAGCAACAGGACTAGTGGGTCTGGGGGATGGGTCTGGAGTTGCAATAGGGTCAGCAGGACTAGTGGGTCTGGGGGATGGGTCCAGAGTTACAATAGGGTCAGCAGGACTAGTGGGTCTGGGGGATGGGTCTGGAGTTATAATAGGGTCAGCAGGTTCAGCTGTTGCCACAGGCTCAGTGGTACCAGGTTCTGCAGTGGGAACCAAGTTGGCAACTACTTTTGGAGTTTCTGTGGTTTCAGCCATGGGAATGGCTTTGGTCATTGAAGAATCTGGCACAGTCCAGTTGAGAGACTCTGAAGACACAGGCAAATCAGCCCCTGCAGCATCACTGGCACAGGCAGCAGTGGCAGCAGAAGGTGTAGCTGGCCTTACCTTGACCTTCTTAGTTTCTTTCTCCTGGAAGTCTACCTCTCGGAGTGCACAGATACTTTGAATTTCAGGAGCTACACATAAATACATTCAATGAGTCAGAGCTAAGAGAAACACGCAATGTTATGTATGATACACTTCAGACAGGAAGAGCTTGAAGGGTTTGATGTGAGTCTTCTGGAACTCAGGGCACATATTGCCATAGCTCTTGTTATTGAGAGTTTTCCCTGTATGCCAACTACAAAAGAAAATCAGCATCTGAACTCACAATGATAGTACCTTAACTTATGCAAATGTACGGAGGTGACCCTTATTGGCTGGATCAGGGCCTCCACAAATCAATGTGAAGTTCCAGCCAGTTTGAGTAGCAGCATCATTGAAAAAACTCTTGAGGACCGAGGGTAATTGCTCAATTGCCCTAAACTGATAATGCAGTTGGTATGGTGGGGATATGTAACAATCCTAAGACCAAAACACACCACACACAATCAATTTAATGCACAAGCAGTGGCTGGTGTTGTCAAAGGTTCCACACAGTTAGCTCAGTAGTTGAACTTGTAATTATTATTTTAGTTTGGATAGTCTCAATCTGGACGAAGTTTTATGCACAGTTAGGCAAAATACATGTCAGACAATTCACAGATAGGCTTCACAGGCCTCAGGATTCAAAATCAGAATTTCTCAATATAGTTGGAAGCACCAGATGGTGAACACAACGACCAGATGGACAGATAATCAGACAGGACACAGTGCAGAAAATTAGTCTCGCAAAATCACAGCAGACAGCAGGTCACAGCTTAGCAGATTCAGATTTTTATCAAGTCAGATGTGCCACAAAAGGGACTTCAAATTTTATCAAGAACTTTTAAGGATTCAGAAAACTGAAACTCCAAGGAGCCAGGCTATATTTGTCTTTTATAGAAGGTTCCTGCTTTAGCTATTGTGCTGGGGCAGTACTTGCTTGGGTATCTACAAAATAACTAGTCCTTTTATACTATCTGCAGCAGAAAAATAATATATCAAAAAGAAAATAGACAGATCTGGGATTTTATACTAAGAAACTGAAAAACAGAAAAGAGGCATCATGTATCGCCTCATAAGGCATTTTACATGTCCATTTTTGTAGGTAAGAATGATATTTTTCGGGTTTTATGATTTTTAGTATTTTTGTTGGATGCAGATCGGCTGCTTTGACTGCCAAGGCAGTGTAGCTGCACTCCAGGCCTGCCGACCATGCTTTTGTGCTCCACAATTTAATTTATTGTGATGAATAATGGCACCATCTTGTAGAATTGCCAATACTTATTTTTATCTGACTTCCAGATGGAGGCACTGTGCCTGCAGAGGCTCGTCAATCATGCTCCGGATGTCTCAGACATACTCAGTAGGTTCTGCTTTGGCTCAATCTGTTTAAAATTTACAGGCACAGCTCAGTCTCACCTCATGGTGCATCTGAGACCTGTCAGATCATAGCTGTTTATTTTTCCTTGGGTAAGACCCTTCCACAGAAAGTCATCTTGATCATCATAATCATCTGGTGAGTCAGCAATATTATCTAGAAGCCTCATCTGGTCACTTCATAATTATTTGAAGTTCCATCTGGTGGCAACTTGTGAATTATTTTTATTCTTTGGCAGACCTGTCTGGTATTTATTACCAGATGAAGACCGAAATGTCCAGATGGACCTTGTATCCCTTAGTTTAAAATAAGAAATGTTTGTTTCTCCTTTCATAGCATTTTTTAGTTGCCATTCTTCACAGTAATTGACCAAATAAAATTCAATCTTAATTCTGGAAGTGCATTTTCAGTCCATCTGATRACTTGTCCCTCCAGATYRTTATTATTCTCCTTCATATCCCTGTGAGTTATACTCAGACAACATCCTAAAAGTCTCTGGCTATTTAATGGGTGGGTGGGTCCAGCTCTACTCTTCAGATGGAATTATTATTTCCACCAGATGGTGAGGGACTTAGCCAGTATCTTTTATTTAGGCCAATTGATCTCAATAATTAAATGCCTTATCATGCACTGTAATTATTCTATACTCAGGCAGTGGATACAGATGGTCTTTGTATTTTAATTGGCAGCTTAGGGTAACTCCAATCCTTAATTCCCATATCTCAGATCTACAAATTGTAATTCTGAGCTCAATCTGGTCATCTCGAGGCCTACAATGCTCTTGCGCGTGATAACGGATCAGTACCCTCAGGAATTCAGAAGTGAAGTGCTTTCATTGTTTTGGCATAAAAGCTGGCATTCCTGGATTGGGAGAATTGAGCCACTAGATTGGCCCAAGTTTGTGCTGATGTAAGATTGGCACCTGTTTGTGCATCATGAGAGTGATGGTGCCAGTTTGGCAGTAGGCACATCAAGATGCAGCCTGTGGCTTGATCATCAGCTTCAAGCCAGGCATCAATAGCATCTTGATTAGAAACTACTCCTCCTGTGCCAGTGACAGGAGCAGGTTGAGTCCTCTGGCCAGATATATAAAGCCAAAGTTTCTGCATGTGTAAATATGCCTGCATCATTTTCTCCCAAGTAGTCCAATTGTTCTGGGAGAGCATGGGGACAGCATTAATGCCACTGTTTGAAGAGGAACTGGAGGTGTTGTTAGAAGACATTTTAATCTGCATTTTAATTAATGAGTTTGCATTCAAACATGAAGGTTTGGCTGTGGCAGATTATAGGTCTCCGGTGTTTCAGTACATCATGTTTTGGTTTTGGTATTTTTTGTTGGTTTATGTGTATGTGTGTGCAAGAGTTCCATCAGGACAGGAGATCTGGTCAATAACCTTTCCAGACTCTCTCATATATATTAAATTCTTATTACCTTCAAAAGTCATTTCTTGGATGCCAAGCAATATGGTGCGACAAGCATCAGGATTGGCTTCTATCAAAAGGAAGTGCAATCATTATGCAACTTACATTCCATCAAAGAATTGGCTTTGATAGAAATGCACACTGAGCCACCAGCTACCAAGTGACATCCATCCATGACATATAAGGGACTTATGCCATAACATGGAGTTCTAACTATACTATCTAAGAAAAAGACCATACTAGGCATACAATAGTATAGTACCAGGTGATCCAAACAGTTGTCACCAGGAAGGAGAGCCCATTATGGCTTTTATGAACTCCTCTTCAGCTCAGGCATTGTAAGGCCACAGTGCCAGGTTCGAGAAAAATAAAAGAAGTATATACAAAATTTCAGACCACACATGGTCCTACCCAAGAACCAGGAACCAGCACACATCACAAAACCAGCCAAAATCCCATAGCAAGCTATGGGTTACCTTAAGTGAACCACCAATGGCATTACCCATTAGGCAGTCCCAAAACAAGTGTAAGGGAAAACACTTGGGGCCCATAACCTGTTGTGCAGCACACTTAGCACAGGATACGTGAAGCTATCACTTACATGAATATGGGGCAGCTTGCTAGTAGCTTGAGGTGACTAAGACATTTACTAGTAGAAACAGTAGATTGTTTCTGTCTATCTACAACAGTACATACTGGCTTTTATAGCCATATCATAGATGTCTGTAATAGGTAGCTAGAGTATACTAAGTAACTAGTCTACATATTACTAACTTACTGCATAAACTGAGTAAGAAACATCCCAGTATCAGTCAGCACACTCTCATTGTTACTCAGCATTATATTG
>RCHF01003963.1:0-26490 GCA_003987895.1 Neonothopanus nambi | reverse complement strand
CTGGTATTGGAATCCCAGAAACACCGATTCTGAATGAGCCTTGGATCTAGATTTGCTCGCTTCCGTTGTAGACATAGTTGAATGTTGAATTGAACATTAAATAAAGTATCTAGCTGATCATCGTGTGTTGATTTGGTTGCTGTTGTTGATGTGGATTGGGCGCAGGAAACGGGGACATGATTTAGTTGCAGTTCCAGTTTGAGAGGGTCCAGGTCACTGATTCATGCAACTTTTGTGTTTGATGCACCCTCGAGATATCCTCCTACGAACTCATGCGTCATTTTCTGTTTCATCGGCAGTTGCTTCCAGTTGTAGTAGCGAAGTACATTTACGATGTTTGCTGTATATATGATGGGCGGGAGGTTTGGACAGCAACACTGGACATGTATCAGCAGACCTCGTTGTAGGAATGTAGCATAACGAAGAATCTAGCTCTGTATAACTTCATGCTAATATTGCTAGATAGTAAGTGTCACTGATCACAAGAATACTTGGGGCTAGCATCCGTGGCATACATGTGACGCGACGTATGTAGCACGAGCCCCGGCCGTTCCTGAGTGGGACTCAGTGCCGGTTCTCCTCCTCCTCCAAGGGAGGATGAATGCTATTGATCAGATGGTACTTACTCATTTATGAGTGTGCAAGCCTCAGTCTAGGCTTTTGGGTATCGAGTAAGCTGCCCAATCTTGTATAATGGTCTCACACCTCATTGAATATTAAGATGTCCCCTAGTAGGCCATCGTGGGTTTCGTGAAGATCATCTGTTTGCCTGTGCAATGTTCTGTACATGGCCATGGCAAGAGTATAGCGTGATTCCAGAATTTTACATCGTTCAAATCTAATGCGGTGGCTTTTCTCCTGCGGCAGGGAATGCACCAACAGCTGCTTGATGTCCTTCCAGCCTAGTTCAACAAGCATGTTAGTCAGACTCTAGGACCTGGGATGAAATTCTTACCTTGATCTGTAAGCTCTGTAGCTTGATAAACCAATGGAATCCTCAGTGATTATCCTCCGAGACTCTCATGCATCTCCTTGAACATGGACTCCGTCTCGGACCTCCGCTCGGAAAACATGCTTATCAACTTGGACTCCCACCTGGAAAAGAAGCTACAACATGGTTAAGAAAAACACTAGTGACAAGACGTATAGCTTACTCATCAAAGCATTTGACCATCACAGCAACCATTTTATTGATCCACTCCCACTGCCTACATAGTTTGTCATGCTAGGAGGAATAAATAAACAAAGATCTTCAAATGCACATTAGGAAAATTCGTACTTCTCTTAAAGCGTCCTGATAACGCTTAGTATCCTCAATCCATTGGGCTCGTTTTTCGGGATCACCTCCGGTGGCCTCATACTCGGCAACATATTTCTCCACAACGGAAGGCAGAAAGACAGTTCCTATTTGAGTATCAGACAGAGTCACAATTAGAGGTAATTCTAGAAAAATTACCTTTTTGCGGAACATAGTGAGATGGAATAAGGTTCCTGATCTCACCAAACGTGTCAACTGAAATTTTTCCTTTGCCTGTGAATTCGTCAGGCTTGAAAAATCTATGAATGAAGAATCAACCTCTAAGCCACATGTGCAAGGAAAAATATAGCCATACATCTCCTCTTCACACTCTCCACAGCATCGCATGTGATATTCCCATACAACGTCCATGCAGTCGCGGATACAGTTCTGAAGCAAAAGAAGAAATTCATTCAGGATACACGTGCTAGAGGGGGAGCGAAACTTGGACATACGTCGCAATGAGTTCCAAACATGAGATGAGCATACCTAGGCTCGCTCAAGTCCTCCGGAAGCGGAGGAAGGTCTTTGACATTCGATCGAGCCGCGCGCCAAATCCACACGGATCTCTTGCTCATAAGTATATCGCGAAAGTATTTGCAAGCTCGGGCAAGGTGCAAGAGATCAACAGGATTGACGTGGCAAAACACCTATCACAATCCGAGTCCACAGAATTACAATTTAGAGAGGCAAAAACAGGTTTAGGTAAAGTTGAATTCAGAGAAACAGACCTCTAATAGCATCTCATTTGGTAGGTCCGTGAGTAACGTCTCCAAAGCCCCATCATTCCCTTTAATCTTCTCTGCTTTCTTTCCAGTAGAAGGATTTCGAACCCCTGATTTTGCAATAATCTTGCTCTTCACATCGGCCTTTTCTTCAATAGCAGCAGAACCTTTCCCTTTCTTCCCCGTCGCGAGCTTACGGTCAGACTTCGAGGTTTTAGCCTTCTTCGTATCGCGTCCTTCATCAGAGCTCTCATCGCGTACACGTTTCTTGTTAGAGCCACGCGCAGAACTTGCTGCTGGTTCAAGCCTCCCCCCGTTTTTGATGCCACTGCCCTGAGTATTTGCTTGAAGAAGAGCTTGTTTCTTTTCTTGCAGACGCAAGGAGGATCTCGTCATTTTGATATGACTGTGAAGAGCAGTAAAAGGTGTAACTATTGGGACGAGACAAAAGACCTTAAAAGACTCGAGGGGGTGACCGTGAAGTTGGGTCCACTCGAGGACAAATATGTCACGTGAATATCACGTCTACGTTTGACCTCGTATGCATGACTCATCAGCGCTGCAGCGCTTGTGGATCTTGAGCAACTGGGAGTAACGCATATTATTATCATTACCACAGGTAGTCAAATCCATAGCATTTCTCTATACTCCTTGTGTACTACATATACTGAAGCAAATGGCACTGCAGGAATCATGACAATGTCTGGCTCTCTGCTATCCTCACTTTCCGAAAGTGTCCATGACAACGTCGCTGCTACCGTCACTCTTCGAATGAGCTGACGGAACAGCAACATCCAAGTCTCCTGACTTCCCTGAACCATCGGAACCATATACATTGCTCTCGGGCGCTTACAATTTTCAACCAGATATTTAACGTGTGATTGCAAATGACATTTAACATTTGACTGAATTTACAGCAGGGGCAGGCATTTTAAATCTGAACCCAAAGGCTCACTTAGCGAATCGGTATTGCTGGATTACATTAGTCCCATATTATGATCCCATGACTATATACACACGTACATAGTCAATGAACACAATGAAATAGCTCAGGTGAATGATACGCACCATTCTTCAAGATGGGGTACTACAGGCTGCTGAATTTCCTCATCGCATTTCGGACACCATGGAACATCAAAATGCCTGGCAGTCAAAATCGTTCTTTTCAACTCCGAGTCCAAGACGGAGATTTCGTGATTGATATGGCCAAGCTAAAAACAATAGAAGTAAAGCATTGAGTATATGATTAACCCAGTGCACATTTAAACAGGGAGAAGGCTTACCACGCCTATCCATCGAAAGAACCGCGTAGAATCAGAGTAATCGTGCAGCTCTTCAGAGTCCTCACACGTATGACACTCAATCAACGGATCCAAAGCAGACAAATCATCAAATGTCACAGTCAAAGGATCAAGACCGCATCCTTCGATGACCTTCCTGACCATCGCCGAAGCCTGGCTGAAATATTGCACATGTTCATGGTTCCACGGATTACCATAAGATTTAGTACAGGGAAGGGTAGCAGTGTCACCGTTGTCAGCGACACGCAGATCCTTATCATCAATGGCATCATAGATGTAGGTGGGAAGGTCAGCGGCACAGTAGTACCTGTCATCAATGGCATCATAGTAGGAGTGCGAATCGTCTCTATATTGGAATATAGACGTTGCGAGACGCAGAGCTGATTTGTCAGTAGCAGTTGGCACCGATCGTCGTAATATGTTCAGAAGTTCGTCCTCTCGAGCTGCTCTCCACTCTGCCACAAATGTGGGAACACTTCCAGTGAAGATTCTAGCAAGGCTTTTCCTCATGACCTTCTGGTCGAGCGGAGTCTTCTTGATGATATGGTCAAAAAGCTTGCTGGCAAAGATGTCGCCGAGAGTAGGGTGGACTTCTTGAGGACGATTTGCTTGCTTGCGGAATGCTTCATACATCCTCTCGACTCGAGCACAGCGTGAAATCAGGACTCTACGTCGTTTTTGTTGCTGCAAGAACTGTACCAATGGCTGCTCGATGATCTCCCAGCCTAATTCAACAAGTGTGTTATTTAGACTCTAGGACCTAGGATGAAAGTCTTACCTTGATTTGTAAGCTCTTCAGTTTGATGAACCAAGGGATGCCCAGAGAAATCATCTAACGTAGAACAGTCGGAGCTCTGGGCAATCATCATCCGAGCCTCGTCAGCCCAGCCGATCTCATCTAATTTGGACAAGATGCTACAAAATGGTCAGAAGAAAGACTAATAACAGGACGTATAGCTTACTCATAAAGGCGTTTGGCTCTCACAGCAGCTATTTCATTGATGCGCTCAGGTAGTCTGGGCTCTAGCCACTCGTCACATAGTGCGGCATGCTAACAGGAATAAATCAAACAAGGATCTTCAATGCACATTGGTGAAATTCGTACTTCTCTTAAAGCTTCTTGATAACGCTTACGCTCCTCGATCCATTGGGCTCGTTTTTCGGGATCACTTTCGGTGGCCTCATACTCGGCAACATATTTCTCCACAACGGAAGGCAGAAAGACAGTTCCTATTTGAATATCAGACAGAGGTACAATTAGAGGTAAGTCTAGAAAGATTACCTATTCGCGAAACCCAGTGAGATGGTATAAGGTTCCTGATCTTATCAAACGAAGCTTTTCCTTTGTTCGATTTCGTGAGTTTGTGAGGTGGAAAGAATCTATGAGTGAAGAATCATCCTCTAAGCCACATGCGCAAGGAAAAATATAGTCATACATCTCCTCTTCACACTCTCCACAGCATCGCATGTGATATTCCCATACAACGTCCATGCAGTCGCGGATACAGTTCTGAAGCAAAAGAAGAAATTCATTCAGGATACACGTGCTAGAGGGGGAGCGAAACTTGGACATACGTCGCAATGAGTTCCAAACATGAGATGAGCATACCTAGGCTCGCTCAAGTCCTCCGGAAGCGGAGGAAGGTCTTTGACATTCGATCGAGCCGCGCGCCAAATCCACACGGATCTCTTGCTCATAAGTATATCGCGAAAGTTTTTGCAAGCTCGAGCAAGGTGCAAGAGGTCGAGAGGGTTGACGTGGCAAAATACCTATCACAAACCACAGAATACAATTTAGAAAGGCAAAAACAGTCTTAAGTAAAGTTGGAATTCAGAGAAACAGACCTCGAATAGCATCTCATTTGGTAGGTCCGTGAGTAACGTCTCCAAAGCCCCATCATCCTCTTTAATCTTCTCCACTTTCTTCCCAGTAGAAGGATTTCGAACCTCTGATTTTGCAATGACCTTACTCTTCACGTCGGCCTTTTCTTCAATAGCAACAGAACCTTTCCCTTTCTTCCCCGTCGCGAGCTTACGGTCAGACTTCGAGGTTTTAGCCTTCTTCGTATCGCGTTCTTCATTAAAGCTCTCATCGCGTACACGTTTCTTGTTAGAGCCACGCGCAGAACTTGCTGTTGGTTCAAGGTTCCCCCCGGTTTCGATGCCACTACGCTGAGTATTTGCTTGAAGAAGAGCTTGCTTCTTTTCTTGCAGACGCAAGGAGGATCTCGTCATTTTGATATGACTTTGAAGAGCAGTAAAAGGTGTAACTATTGGGACGAGACAAAAGACCTCAAAAGACTCGAGGGGGTGACCGTGTTGACAGTTGGGTCCACTCGAGGACAAATATGCAGATATGTCACGTGAATATCACGTATGCGTATGACCTCGTATGCATGACTCATCAGCGCTTAGATCTCGAACAACTGGGAGCAACGCATACCACGGGTAGTCAGACAGTCAAATCCATAGCATTTCTCTAGACTCCTCATGTACTATACTGACTGAAGCAAATGGCACTACAGGCATCATGACAACGTCTAGCTCTTTGCTATCCTCACTTTCCGAAAGTGTCATGACGATGTCGCTGCTACCGTCACTCTTCGAATGAGTTGACGGAACAGCAACATCCACCGCAGTCTTATCCGAGTCTCCTGACTTCCCCGAACCATCGGAGCCATATCTATTGCTCTCGGGTCGATGAGCATCCCAAACGTCAGAGGCCCATTCCTTGATGCCCTCTCTCCAGTTCTCATCCATAAACTCATCTTCGTCAACTTCCTTGTCGTCCGAGCTGGTTGACGTAGCGTTAGATGGCACGTTGGAGGCGGAGTCAAATGACGCGAGCGAGTCAGAATCAGCTTCATGACCTTGGTTCTCCGACTCCACATTCTGGCCAGGAGTTTGGCTGACTTGACTATGACCTGTACTACGAGTTGTCCGCTGAGAGACCTTAGTAGTGGACGATGAGGCCCGAGAAGGTGCGCCAGAACTCAGCTTCTTTGATTTAGCAGTGTGAGAAGAATCGAGAGAGAGTTTCTTGCCTGGCGAATCCCAGACCGGGCTAGCCCGTATCCACGCCAGGTAAATATCCCGCACATCTGTCAAGGTTCCGACGCCTATGCCACCAAGATGTAGAAAATGAGCTTGAGGGATGACTCCGTCACCATATACTTTATGAAGCTTCTTGCCGGTGTCGAAAATTACGAAGTGGGGTTGGATATGCATAGTAACAGTGGGTAATCCCACATAAGGATACTCGAAGTTCTTCCACGGACTATCTTCATGTGTAGTCTCAAATCGTTGAATGGTAGGAGTTTTGTTCTGCTTGAAATGAACGAAGCGATAGGTGAAGGAGGTGTTCCCATAAAACTTCGTAACATATGTCGGCTTTATAGCCTGTCGAATTGAAAGGCCAAATTACACACCTTTGCGGGGTCTGCTCTCGCTTCTTTTCTTTGGACATAGTGCTCTCGCATAGTGTTAATGATCTCCCAATCACGAGGTAGCCAAAACCAGCAGCCTGCATCGAATTTGCGATGGAAATAGACGTCAACTGCAGTGACGGTCAGCATAAGAATTCGAAAGCAGATATATTTCGCCTTACTCGTCTGGATATTGAAGTGCGTGTGGACATTGAATGTCTTCCTCTCCATGTTCCAAGCCCATTCCAAAAGCGCGAGCTGCGACAAAATATGATCGTCAGGCCGCTTCAACATCGAGACTGCTTACGATGTTCGTACTCGTTGATTTCCCTACAACATACGAATATTCTATGGGTTGTTCATCGTCCTTCAGGCGAAGAGTTAACACGCATATGGGCCCCCGTATGTCTCCTTTCTCCGAGTTGATTTTGCCTTTGACTTCGCTGTCCACAGCCTGGAGCACCGGATCGTCCTCGTTCTGGTTGGTAGCTGCAAGAATCTTCTCCGTAGCCCTGGCCTTCAACACGCTTGACATAACAAGACCAGTAACTTTACTCTTTGCGTTTGCCACTTGAAGAGGACATGGATGCAGTTGAAGTGACCCCCCTTATGTAAACTCACTACTTAGTAAGTAGCGAACGGCGAGCGCTTCTATACAGTCACTCAGTCTTGGATTCACTCAGGGTTTGAGAAACAGAGGAAGAATGGAATACGAAAATCTCAAAGTATGTTTATTTCCCTTGTATTTCTTTATCCAATATTCTTATTTATATTCACATCCAGTCGAGAAACCAGCAGGCAGCAGCATCATCTGGTACGGTGCGCTAAAAATCTATCGTATGGTAATTTACAGTCACCACCCAACTTTCAGCCTTAGATGACCAAATGCACCAGGACATGTCCGATATCGATGCGGATCCTCTGCCAGACCCCCTAGTTGACGTATTATACCTCGTCCCAAGCACAGATCCCACCGCTGAGGCTGCCCTCGAGCGGGTGTTGCAGCTCGGGAGCGCCAAGGAAGTCATTATTGCTGCTGAGGAGGTTTTGGAGAAAATACATCGCGCCTGTATCAGGGAGGAGGATGCGGATTCGTATGGGGATGAAGGGGAAGATGGGCTTGTACCGATAACCGCCCAGATATCAAGACTCGTTCGATTATTCACTGGTGCGTACTTTCTCTCCTGCCGTGAAAGGCTATAAGACTTCTTTGACAAAGTGGAACGACAGCCATCTCCCGCGTCCCTATACGCCGCAAACTTCCTTCTGAGACGATAAGCTCTTTCGTACCCTACCTTACGAAAGCGATCCAGTCTCAACAAGAGAACTTCTCGCGGGATGAAGGGAGGAGGACAATTCTGCGCGCGGCAGAACTTGCGGAGGCGGTAATGTCGTGGGTGGAGGCTAAAGAGTTGTCGAAGGAGGAGGTGGACAGGTGTAGAGTAAGTTATATGCCTTTTTCTTCAGTTAGTTTCGTTATTGAACTACTTCTTAGAATATAATGAAATCGTTCCTAGAAACAACAATTGAATCTCTGGAACCTTACATTCAGGCTTCAGTAGCGGCTAGAGCTTTTGAGAGGTGCTTCCCTCGACTTGCGCTCGCTTCTCGGGCTCCCAAAGATCCATGGGAAGAAGGAGAGAAAGTTATACAAAGCGCTACATCAACATACATCCGTCTACTCACTTGCTCATCGCAATCCCCGTCATCCTCACCAACTCTAACCCTGACTTCCCTCCCGCCAAATGCGACTCAAACTGATCTAATTTTCTACAGCCACGCCCTTCTTACCTCCGCTTCTTTCCCCACTGACCTTAACGCGACCCAAACCCTGCAGCACTTCTTCCCCGTCATCCTGCACTCCCTCAATCCTTCTCCTCACCATACCTCCCATCCAATGCTCAACTCAACTCTCGCCCTCCTCCTTCTAACTCTCTCCACCGCAAAGAAACAAAACCACACTCTTCCCCCGCCCCTCCTCGCCCCTCTCGCCACGCTGCTTCCGCCGCTTGCGAGCGCACACCCCGATGAGCAGGTGCGACACTGGGCGTTTCGCGTGCTGGAGCTAGTTCTAGGCGTTGCGGATGAGATGGGAAGGGTCGATGTGCTTAGGGAGCTTGTTGAAGGAGGCAACAGCGACGAGGGTGGAACAGGAGATGTTACAGGAGGGAAACCTATGCGTGTAGCTGCGGTTGGGTTACTCAAGGATGCGCTTTTAAATGCCCTAGATCGATCGAAGGAGACGGGACAGGCGCATATATTAGCATCTCCGAGATTTTTACAAATTTTCGCGAGGGGGTTGTTTACGCCTGAGCCTGAAGATTTGTTTACTAACCTGCCTAAGTCGATGGGGACCTCAACGGCGGGGGTAAGCGAGGGAGAGAGGGCGAGGGAGAAGATGAACGGAAAAGAAAGGGACAAATTGAGGAAACGCGTTGAAGAAGCAGCAGAGTACGAACTCCCGCGGATATCGCAGGTGTTAGGGTTATATTATGTTTTGCTAGTTAGGGATACGAAAAACATGGTGAGTTCACGGTTCCAGAGTCCTGATTACTTTTCTCTACTCTTCCCTCTTTCGCCTTTTTTTTGAAACCTGAACTGATGCCAATCCCACTCAAAAGACAGGTATACAAGACTCCTCGAACATCCGCACCATCGAGCGGAGCTTGCTTGGGCCTATGAGGTGTGCGTTGCCAGAATGGACGGAGGTCCTGGCGGAGGCTCCCAATTCGATTTCGGGCTCGGGCGCAGAACATGAGGGACATGGGGTATCAGGGCATGCAATGATGTGCCTTGTATCCCTTCAGCTTGGGCTGGAGAGGGTTGATGGGGTGCTAAATCAGAGGCGGGAGCGGAGCTAAGTAGGTGCCGTTGTTAGTGTTGATGTTGTCGAGTAGAACACGCAGGCACGAGGTGAGTACGAACAATCTACTTACTATTTCAGGAATCGGCAGCGAACTAAGACCGGATGTTTTTCAGTGTTTTGGGTTGGTACACGACGAGTAATGTCATGTGCGTAATACGGAGTACTATACACTACATTTAAAGCCCGCATGGAGCTCGAAGTGTGCTTCTTCTCCAAGACTTTTCATCCACATCCATTCAACGCGGCCCCTGTTCTATCCAGACGTCCCCTTGCACACAGCCAAAGGTATTGTAGGCATCGGGGTCTGCACTGGAGCCTAAACTATCAAACTTCCGTCCTTCCGACCTTGTTACTTATGGATGATCTACAACGCGCGAGATACATTAGAACGACTATCTTCCAATTTCTTTCGTCTGTTTACAGGAGACTACAACACGCATTGGTTTCCTATGGACTTTTAACCCTTTGATGACCCGAAGAATATCATCATGTTGACGTCGATGTCAGGAACTTTGTGAAGAGATGGTTTCTGTGGGCCTCAACTTTGTGATGTCAGACACAAAGTCGTGTCAAGATCTGACCTCAAAACTCGGGAATTTCGGGTATCCCTGGGTATGCTGGTACGTGTTGTTGCCTCTTGACCTTCTAAGATTAGTTTTGGAGGCTTTTTTTAGTACAAAAGAATACAAAAGAAGGTTCGTTGCGAATCATTCACTCGAACATAGCTGCGGTAAAAATGTACGATCGATGCATGAGGCTGTTGAAAGCTGTTGAGGTACCCATCGTGCGCATTCAATTCGACTGAATGCTCCCAGAGCCCCTAAGTATGAGATATATCAGAATTGACCTAGGCCAACTCCTAGGCCTCATGTTGCGCCAACTTCCCCAGATGTGCGGTGTCCCCCGTTTCCATCGCCATGTGATGAACTCGATGGTATGTTAGTACATGTCCCGTTTCTACATAGTCCATCATCTCAAATTCATAAACGTTCCTGGTATGAGGATCTAAGATGATAATCGTGATGGCTGTCATCAAAGATGGAGATCTGATAAATGTATATATACCAAGCGCAGTTTTGGCCACATAGCTGTAGAGAACCGCTCTGTCAATACCATGTCTCTGTCGCGACACAGTAGGTTCACTTTCGATATCTGTCACACTCGCAGATGTTTATGATCACTTGTTTGTAGTAAACCCTGATGAAGTCATTCAAAAGTCCAAGGACCACCCGCAGACTCAGCATCGTCTAGGACAACATGACAGACGCACCATTCACCAATCCTGGAGTCGTGATGAAGATGCTGCGGGAGTGCCCAAGTACACTATGCCAGAAGTCGGAATCCCTTCGAAAGCGGCGTATCAACTCCTTCACGACGAAACTGCCCTTGACGGCAATCCTCTTCTGAATCTGGCTTCGTAGGTCTTGAGTCACAAGGTGGCGTTTACATTGCTCACTTTGCATTACAGTTTTGTGCACACTTGGATGCCGGAAGATGCCAATAAGCTTATCATGGAGAACATCAACAAGAACCAGGTAGATCTCGACGAATACCCTGCTGCTACGATTATTCACAACCGTTGTGTTTCAATGAGTATGTGGCATTTTGCAACATATGAAATTCTAGAGCTCTGACAGATCCAAAATTCCAGTCGCCTCTTTATGGAAAGCCCCGTCCGTCGGTAAGGTTATCGGCACTTCCACCGCAGGCTCCTCCGAAGCAATCATGCTCGGAGGTTTGGCGATGAAAAAACGCTGGCAGGAGGCCAGAAAAGCTGCTGGGAAGGATTACTACCATCCCAACATCGTCTTCGGATCCAACGCTCAGGTCGCCCTGGAGAAATTTGCCAGGTAACAGTGACCATGACTTTTACTGAAGCCATCATCAATGTTGATGTCCCTCTTTTGTTACGCAGGTACTTCGACGTTGAATGTCGTCTTGTTCCTGTGAAGGCCAGCAATAACTATATTATGGATCCAAAGGACGCCATTCAATACATCGATGAGAATACCATTGGAGTAATGGTGATCTTAGGTAGTACTTACACAGGACACTTCGAAAACGTCCAGGAGATGAGTGACTTGCGTAAGTAACTTGCACCGGATTGCTTGACTGTACAAATCTCTCACATATTACTACCACAGTCGATGAATTGCAGAAAACTACCGGGCTGGATATCCCAATCCATGTGGATGGTGCATCAGGCGCTTTCGTAGCTCCATTCGCATACCCGTCCTTGAAGTGGAGCTTCGATATCCCTCGTGTCGTCTCTATAAACACTTCAGGGCATAAGTTCGGGCTTGTCTATGCCGGTATCGGTTGGGTTCTATGGCGAGATGAGAGCTATCTTAACAAAGATCTCATCTTTGAGCTACGTGAGTATCAGCTTCATCATTCTCGTATCCGCATGTGCTAAGGATGTGATCTAGACTATCTCGGTAGTGTGGAGTACTCGTTCACTCTGTACGCCACTTTCGAAGGTTTTTCAAGAAGAATCTACCTAATTACTATCACACAGGAATTTCTCCAAGCCAGCGGCACCTATCATCGCGCAGATGTTCAATTTCCTCAATCTTGGGTTTGAAGGGTATAAGAAGATTGCTATCAAGGATCTCCGTAATGCGAGACTGCTTTCTAGGGCCTTAGAAAATACTTATTTCAAGGTGATAGCACTGTCCGTGGATTCTTGCTGAGAGCTAACAGGGTAGTACAGGTGCTAAGCAACATTCATCGTGTCCTTCCCGGGCGTGACGAGGATGACGATCCTGAGTCGTACGAGCCAGGCCTTCCGGTGGTTTCATTCAAGTAAGTGTCCGAGCTATTTGAATTATAAGATGCCGTTCTGACCAGTCATTTGACAGACTGTCGGATGATTTCAAGGAGAAGTACCCGCATGTCCAACAAGTGTGGATTCAAGTACGTCCTTCTGTGCTTCTTTAAGATATGCCATGACTCTTACTTTCGTCTTCAACAGTCATTACTTAGAACGAAAGGATGGATTGTGCCTAATTATGGTGTATGTACATTCATTCAGACTTTTGCAAAATCTTCAATCGACTCTGATATTTGGCGATATGCTTAGGCCCCCGCAGGAGAATCAGACACAGAAATGCTCCGTGTTGTCGGTATGTAACTGACGTTCAGTCAAACCCCATCTCAAATTAATACTGATCGCATGAATAGTGAGAGAAACTCTCAGCGAGGATCTAATCGAGCGATTGATCACCGACATCCTTGAAACTACGGAGTCGCTAATGGGTAAGTAATGATAATTCTCAGAGGAGACCGATTAGATTAAAGAATATTACAGATGAAAGTGGGGCACAGATGATGGTGACAGCGAACAAAAGTATGCATCAGCCCGAGAGGGAACATGGCAGACCCGAGAAGGAAAACTTTGGAGATACACATGAGGACGAAAAAGGTCAAGCTGGATACTCCAGGCAGTGTTAAATTGATGTATATGGTGTACAATGGACTCCGTAAAATGTACAGTATTTGTGTAACGTTACAAGGCATCGTCGCCTAGCAGTAAGTAGGGTGGATTTCGGGACATGTACAAGTAGTATTGTAATAGGATTTACGTTTCTACGCTAGCTTGGGTCTCCAACAAACGTTTTAGAATCATTGCATACCTTTGGGTAGTCGCTTCTTGGGTTACTTTGTCTGTTCCAAAGAAAAACGGAAGCTGACCCGGAGCTGCTCGAATCTGGGCTAGCATTGCCTCAACACATATGATAGCGTTGTTGCCTTGGTAGTTTAAAGTTCTTAGTCCTACTCCTTTATCCAAAAACTCCGTGACAACCTCCAAATTGCCTGATAGCGCAGCGGTAAACAAGACAGGGAAAGCATTCTTTTCCGGATTGGAATAGCAGACCACTTCATCTGAGGAATAGTCGTTGTCCGAAAGGAGGTAACGAAGGATTTGTGCGATTACACGCCTTTCGATATCCGTCCTTAGAATCGGCAGTGCATGGTGAAACACTGTCCAAGAGAGGTCGGGGCTGACGAGAAACGAGGGCTTCTTGTTGAGGTGAAGAAGATATCGAACCGAGTCAATACTCTTTTCTCTCACATTGTGCATAAGCTCGCCAAATATCGTAACTTGAAAGGACTCCCCATTGACCTTGTATCTGAAGTCTACATCTACTCCGTGCGCGAGAAGAAGATCAGCTAGACCGAAATCGCACTTTCTAACCGCGGTCGCAAACGCAGGCTTTTGCATTACATTAGCGGCTGGATCAACAGGGACCCCTATCTTGAGGAGATATTCTGCAATTGAAACACCAGCCCTTGATTGGCGAGGTCTCTCAGCGAAGATCTGGAGCAATGATCGTTGTCTGGAAAACGAAGACTCGTCGTACAGTGCTGTGGCATTGGCCCCGTGCTGAATTAGAAGGTGAAAGAGGGATTCGTGGTTGAGCTTCACAGCTTCGACAATCGGGAAGCAGTTCCCCGTCCCATCTGCCGTGTGTCCAAGCTTCAGAAGATTTTCGACGATATCATACCGCCCGAGACGGACTAATGAAGCCATTACTTCGACCGAGAGGTTTGCCGCAACAGCCTTAGCAATTTCGCTGTCATTGCCGACGAACATCTGCTCGCGATCATGTAGGATTCGAAGGGTCCGAGCCATAGCAGACTTGTATTCTGTACCATGCCGAACGACTCGACACAGCAATGATATAGGATCTCCGATAGTGACCTCCCGCTGCAACGCCATTCTGAGCATCGCTATCTCAGAAAAGATTCGAGTTGGGGTCTGAGTCCTTGCATCAAGATACCTCAGCATCACCTCCAGAATTTCCGGTCGGGTCAGCACTGACGCCATAACGACGGGACATACAGACAAGCCCTCGGGGTGAAACTCCTGGTGAAGGCTTTCTAATGGATCGGCGCCCATTTCTAGTAAAACCCGTACCGCCGGCAGACTATTCATCATTACTGCCCTCGAAAGTGGCGAGGCGGGTAAGAGATTGAGGTTCTCATACTCCGCCCAAACGAATTGTTGCCGCACGCTTTCTCTAGAGGACCGAAACGAAGTACGGTCACATGGGTTCTTCAAAGTGGCACCCGCCTTTACAAGTCGTGCAGCAATTTCCGGCATTTCATCCTCCTTGAATGAACAGAGCCAGTATAAAGATGTTTCCAGCGCGAACATCCCTCCGTCGGGCTTGGCACCTCGGTCGAGTAGATAGAGAGCACACGCTAGATGTCCACCGCGACATGCACAAAGGAGAGGAGTCTCTTTACGGTTTTGGCTCTCTTTTTCGATATCGCAGTCGTACTTCTCCACGAGATGCTTCAAAGCAGTGATGTTTCCAAGTGCTGCAGCCATATGCAACAAGCCGTGCCCTCTGTGATTCACATAGATGTCATTAATGGAGGTAATCCCGCGGAAAGCCAGTTCGTCTCTAATGTGGTTGTCCAAACCGGGCAGATCATCAAGATTGTAGGGCCTGCGCAGTTTCCAGACGGCGAAGAAAGGCATGCCAACGGCTCCGAATGCAACATCGAGGAGCAAAGCACCCCTAGATTTTGCTAGGAGCCACTTCTGCATTTCTCTGAGATTCGAGTTGCTGGCGTATCTAGACGCCTCATCGGTTTGTGAGATGTCTTGCCTACGCCCGTGAAGACAAGCCCAGTACTTCCAATCTCTCAGCTCTTCCCCTTCGAGCCACTTCTGCATTTCTTCGAAATCGGAGCTGCTGCCAAGTCTCGATGCAATCTCGTCGCACTCTGAGATGCATTTTCTATGCCCATGAAGGATAGCCCAGTACATCCAGTCCTGCAGCTTTTCCGAGCTGACGTCAAGCGCAACCCCGAATGCCTCGTGAAACCGCCAGCACCACGCGCGCGCATAGTAGCTCTCCTTGCATTCTTCATCGCATGAAGCGGCGCATTTAAGCCACTGACACGCTTTTTCTGGGTCAAACGTGACACCAAATTCATGAAAATAGCACTGAAACAGAAAGAACGATGCAACGGCGGGAGTAACTCGAGTGGGTGCTGCAGGCTGAGTCGAGGAGATTGCGGTAATAAACTCTAAATCGCGTACAAAAGCGACTTGTAGGTCCCAGTCAAGAATATTCTTCAGTGCCTGAGGATCAAAGAAAAACTAATTGATTTCCGCCTTAGCAATTTTGCGGAAGATTTCAGGTATCACGAGCACTCACATTTCCGGGAGGCGGGGGGGAAAGAATAGGTCGATAACCTGGTCTGAAAAACCAGTGAGTTCAAACTGATGATTAACAGGGGGAAAGCGCGATTACCCTTTGTCCTGAAAATCATAATCACCGTTATTCCAATTCATCTTTGCAGAATAAACACCGATCGAATCGACGGTTACACCACGAGTCCCCTTGAATTTTTGTTGAGGGAGGTCGAGCGTATGAAGACACAAAACGAAGTCGTACCGGTGCCAAATTCTTCTTTCCGGTCTCATATTTCTCGGTGGCTTCAGCCCCCTTCTGTATAATCTCATCGATTTCCAGGAGGCTTGTTGACATACAACTATATCAATTATACTGAATAGATTAAGTGGGAGCTACTACCCACCTCTTGGCTTGCAGTCCAGCAATTGCTTTCACGAGGTTTCTATTTCTGGCATTTTCTTGAATGGTATTCTCCAACACGTAAATTATGAGCGTCAGCTCATCTTCGCCAATCGGCTTCTTGTTCCTGGTCAGAGATTCTTTGGCTCGTTCAAGTAGATTGTCGGAGTGTTTCAAGTCTTGGATTTCGGAAATGGTCAACGGCCCTCCGCTTTCCGACTGAAGACAGCTGAAAGGGTTTTTACCGTCCATCATCGTTCTCCATATCAAAATACCCAAGGAGTACACATCAGTCAGTTTGAGCTCCTCTTCGCTAGGGTTGGTCTGCTGATAAAACTCGGGAGCCTCGTAAGGAATTGTAGGTGTGCGATATTGTAGCGCACGCTTATCGCTTTGCAAATCCATCACGGAACCACCAAAGTCAGCAACCTTGGCAGTGTACTTGATCTCTGCATCAGCGGAAGGATTAGGATAGATCAGCACGTTTTCGTGCTTGAGGTCGCCGTGAATTATCCCACAAGCATGCAGGATCGATAAACCCTTTGAAACATCCCAGCATAGTTTCTTCTTCGTACCAATTGAAAGATCATCGTTAGAATTCGCCTGAAAGTGTGCTAGAGTCCCTAGCTCTGAGAGCTCGAACACTAGGGCAGGATAAGGAGACCCTGTTCCGTCAGCCGCATCCCAGCTCAGACCTAGCAAGCGCACAATGTTAGGATGATATCGGATTGGTTCATGAAGGAGAGTTCGTATTTCTAGCAGGAGTTGTTTCCAGTTGGCCGCCTCTCGTTTAGGGTCCCCGCGATGGAGGATGTATTTGAGTGCCACGTGTGTTCCCCATCGTGAACTGCGCTTCCCCGTCTTATTGGTACTGCTCCACGCAACGCGCTCTACGGAGAAAGAAGCACCAGAAGCGACCTGCGTACGATCTTTCCCAAAGAAAGTTTGCGAGTCAAGGATGAGAGGTTCTTCATTGTGCAGGGCCTCTTGGAGCCCTGACACAAGAAGGACAAAAGAAGCGAGATGACCGCCGGAAGAAGAGACTGGAACACTATCTTCCGACGAATCAGTGACCGACAAATTCTGGAGAGATGAAGTGACAGTATCTGAGTCTACTTCAGCTTGTGTAGAAGTTTCGAAAGCGGCTGAAATCCAAGGTGTCGATGATTCGGAAGACATGGTCGTTGTTCGAAAGAACCCATAGCTCAATAAGCTGGATAGGTATAAAAGACTCGGGTCACGGTCAAGCTGTCAAGAAATGTAGCTGTCATCGCGGACCTCGCATTTGCCTTGACTTGACTTGTATAGCCTCGAAACCCCGTAAAGTCTAGAATCAGGGCTCAGGTACATCGAGAAGAAAAGCCTTTAACCGCACTCGTGGGGAGCGGCAGCAATTTCAGTCCAACTGTTTGAGATAGTGAGAATTCGTGAGATGAAAGGCTCGAGCTTGGTTGAACACGTACAGGTACAATTTCAAGCGCGGTACACGTGGTATTTGTTACTAGCACACAAGTCGGTGTATATACAAGGTGCCTAGCTTACTCTTGGTCAACTTCGTAGTATGATAATTCTCAGATAAGTGCAAAGGAGTGACGGAAAACTATATAAGGAACGTAGGCATAGTTCATCAAGAAAGACCGCGAACAGTAGCAAAAACGCAGGTATGTAGAAAGCTAAAGCTATATATGACAATATATACAGGATATAAAAGAAGTTCTTGGTGAAACAATCATACAGCGAATCCAAATTCGTGCATAGAAATACATGGACAGAAATCCGTGTCCCACCAAAACAAAATGGATCGGGTATGCAGGCGATGTGGATAATGCAAAGCAAAGCAGAAGATGCAAATAACGAATGCTGTGAATACAAAACTGCAACGACTGAGTAAAGAGAGGTCAAGTTCTGATAACATGAGGCACTTACAAGTTTCTAGATAGAACGAGATGAACGCGAGCATAACCAAGACTGAGCACAAAATAAATTATATCCTCACACCACTCTTCTTCGGCTTTGGTGGCTCAAGTCCCTTCTCGACCCAAATATCATAGGATACTCGTCCTGGAGTATCTTTTCGGAAGGTGGACATGGGAAGCGTGTTATTACCAGGCTGCGCATCTCTCACATTTCCTTCCCTCGGCACCGACAGTCCACGGTGCTTAGATTTCTTCGCTGAAGTGTTTGACCGTTTCGCATCCCTTCCCTGTCGTCCCATCTCAGCAGCTGCCCCCCACTGTAACCCGTCCATATAATCATAACCTCCGCCTGCCGGACGAGAAGCTGGTCCATGCACAGGTGTCTGAGAGCGAAGAGAACCGTTGTTATGTCCATGATTCGACTTTTTGCTCTTGAGTTCCAATTCGGGTGGAGGCGGGATGTACCGATTTGGAGTAAGATTAAACTCTTCAAAACCTCTCGGCCGAACAGGCGCGAACTCTCGTCCAAGTGTATGTGCTCCATTGACAGCATTATCCTCTGGTGGCCCGACCATGATCAAGCTCTCTTCCGACGCATACCTCCTCAGTCCAGATAACCCAGGGCCACCTCTCCCTTTCACAACTACACCACCTTCGCCGTGAACAGGACTAGTCGAGATCACATTCGGACTCGGACTCCTCAGCCTCCATTTACCCCTAACATAAACACGATCTTCAGTGCCAGTGACGAACGCGCCGCGCGGCGAATGCTGCCGAGTAGGAGAAATATTCGAGGCAAACACCATCTCCGTCTCATCTCCAAGAATATCCGCAGGGTCGAATATACTCGTCCTGTTCGACTGTCTTCCGCTCACCCCACGGCCGCGACTGCGACCACGACCACGACCGGTGGGACTACGAGGACTCAACGTTCCACTTTCGGTGACGTAGACGAAGGAACCATCCAGGGGAGCAGTATTGCCATCTCCAACTGCCTCAGTTGTATGTGGAGCAGGAGACACCGAAACAAGATTTTTAGCGGCCACAGGACTATCTTCATCATCGAAATCATCCTCGAACAAACTGTCTCTCCTCCTCCTCGCATACCGAATAGGCGAAGGGCTTTTTCTCCTTTGACTCGCCAGAGACGGACGCGAAGCAGCAAACTCCCCAGATCCACCTTTCATCATATCAACGTACGCACCCGCACCCGCACCAACCAACTGACCCGAAGCACTAACCCCAAACTCCATATCCAACTCCCCGACATCATTCGGATCATCATACCCATCATCAACATACACCCTCTCATCATCCTCATACCCTTCCTCCGCATAGCCATACCCCAAATCCACACTCGTATCAACATTCTTCCTACCCTCCCTCGTCGTCCTCCCGCTGACACCATTCATCTTATTAAGTTCCTCCATTGGGCTATACATCGCCTCAACCTCGCGGTACAATGCCCTTCCTTCCTCATCCGAATCCGCCTCTGACGGATGCGTATGCATCGGTGTGTATTCTTGTCTCTTCGTAGCCGCGTACCAAGGATCTTTCTCAGGTACAGGCGGTAAAGGGCTAGCAACTGTCGGGCTAGAAGGTGGAACTGATGGCGTGGTTTTGTTCACCACGTTCAAAGGTTCGACGGGGATAGGCATCGTAGTCCAGATTCCTGAGCTTCGTAGACCAGACGAGCTGACTCCCGAGCTTGAGCTTTTGTTGAGTCCAGGGACGAGTGCATTGGGATGAGCGATGTTTGCGGAAGCAGGTGTAGTAGGAGCTGTAGGCAGATGAGGTGCAGCAGAGGGTGGTGGTGGAGGCGGCGGAACAATAGGCGATGAAGTAGGTGAAGAGGAAAATGAGGTCGCTGAAGCTGATTGAAGGTTTGCGAGCGGCGTACTAACGCTGCTGTATCCACCTCCTGCAGTGTAACTGCTATAATTACTGTACCCACTGTTGTTATTGTGATACCCAACAGCAGAAGCCGGAACGGACGAGAAACTCCCACTCTTCCTAATCACCTCCTTTCCTTTCCCTTTCCACTTCGATATAACAGGCGACGCAGAATCTTTATCCACACTAGACACCGACGAAATCGACGACGTCCGGATTATGTCCCTTGCCTTGCCCTTCCATTTGGAAATCCCGCCTCGGTCAGCACCGGAAGAAGAGCGAGAAGTGAAAGACGGTGGCAGCCCAAGCTCCTCGTTCGAAGAACTTGGAGCGGTGTCCCCTCGTATAGGCTGTTTACCCTTCCACTTGGCACTGCCGTAAGACGCAGACGGCGGCTCGGGTAAAGGCGAAGACGACGGGGGTACGGAGTAATCCTCGCTGGACGAATCCGGCGCGATCTCCCCACCGCGTATAGGCTGCTTACCTTTCCACTTGGCACTACCATACGGAGCGGGAACAGGAGACGTGACAGGCGATGCATACTCCTCCTCATTAGACGAATCCTGTGCAACGTAATCGCCTCGCATGGGCTGTTTACCTTTCCATTTCTCACTCCGGTAAGGAATGGCAGGTTCAGGCGAAGGTGAGGTGATACTGGTATCATCTTCAGGTTCGCCTCTCATTGGCTGTTTTCCCTTCCATTTCTCGCTTCTGCTTACTGTAGAGTCTGGATCATCAATACCTTCAGTACCAGAAGAGGTACTATCCCCTCTCATCGGCTGCTTTCCCTTCCATTTCGCTCCATATCTATACATCTCGTTGCCGGCACCTACAGCCGACGTAGGAGGTGGAGGCAAGGGAGGAGGTGTAGACGCCTTCATTTCTCTCAATTGATCACTTTGTGATCGATGATGAGTGTACCCATGTGTGGAAGAAGCATGTGTCAGCCCAGATCCCGCACCGGTACCCGCAGGCGCACCATGAGTCTGAGTCGTATACCCTTGCCCTTGCGGCCCAAGTTTTGATGAAGCGCGGGGACCAGATGGTTTGATAACCCACGTGCTGGAGGCTGGGTCGAACACTAGCTGAGGCTGTTGGGCACCAGGTCCTGAGGCAGACGTCTTGCGAGAACGAGTCCCAGAGGATGCTCGTGAAGAAGACCCTGTCCCACTGGGAGGGGGTGGGGGTATTGCTGAGAGTGGAGGTAGGCTAGGTGGTGGTGGGACAGGTAACGGGCGTCCGCGACTGCGAGTGGTGGATGTGAAGACATTGCCAGATTCGAGTGAAGCAGGTGTAGAAGCGCAACTCAAAGCGCTAGCAGAATTATGATCGTCAGTAAAGATAGATGTCGTAGTTGTAGAAGCAGAAGAGGATATAGCTGACGCCTGATTAGCAGGAGATGTGACGGTAGGAAAGCGAGGAGCGTTGGACATGGGTGTCATGGTTGGTTGAGTGCGACCTCCGCCAGCAGTGAGTCGAGTACCAGAGGGGGCTGAGGCAGAGGCAGACCCAGACGAAGGTGTAGAAGAATTTGAAGGCGTGTGCGTGGCCTGCTGTGTGGATGCCGTTAAAGCCGACATGTTCAAATTCGTCGTGGTGATCCGTATATGTGGAGGAGAAGGCGAGCCATCTCCCGCCGAATCTGCTCCAAAGGTAAAGTTTGAAAATGTCTCTCCGCGTCCACGAAAGTTCGTGTTTACGATTGTACCGCCCATGCTGAGACCAGTGTTAATAACGCTAGTCGGATATAAATCCAGCATGGGGGGAATCTGCTGGTCTTGGTCTGAGGCTAGCTGTGCTTGTAAGATCGCATTATCCCGCTTTGAGTTATTCTTTGTGATTAATGTAGGCTGATTTATGCCACCATAAGATGATATTGGTTGATCAGCGGTAGGATTTGCTATATGCAACCGCAAACTTGGGCGAGCAGCAGCCGACTGGCCCCTGGGCCGATTCAAAGGCGCAGAATCAAAAAGCCACTCCGACTGGTGAGACCGTAGATTATTAGATGGGGATGTGAGCGGAGGAGGTGGAGGAATAGGTGGTGAATGAGGCGCATCAAAAGGTTGGAGAGATCTTGATGGGCCGTTCAAACTAGGGTTACTGGCCAACTGAGGTCTCCCTGGCGCGTCTTGTGAAGATGTTGACGGGTCAATGTCTGTATTATTAGTATCTCCAGTGCTGACTGAAGATGAAGGAAAACCGGACACTGAAAGCGCCATTGCCATAGGCAGCTATTCTGTAGATAAGTAGCATATATTAGCGTTGAAAAGCGACGAAATGAGAGGCCACGTACCAGCTTATTGTCCAGACAAGATGACCGTCAAGAAGAGAAAAATGCAGCTCCAACTCCTTCTTTGAATGCACTGTGTTTTTGCACACACTCGCCGCTCCCTCAGACCCGGACGTGGCTTATGTAAAAAGACTTGATGCAGTGCAGGGCGTTGAATGAGGTGAAAACTGAAAAGGCCTATGCTTGCATCAGAAATAAGGGAGTCGCGCTATGATGGTGCATCAAGAAAGAGATTGTAAGTGGAAGAAGGCAGGAACTTTTATCTAACGCCGAGACAGAGGCAGCATGCAGTACAACACCTGCGCAAATTCCCTTTATCCCCGGATCAATCACACTGAGAAATGCGAGTATTACTTATAGCCGGTTCCCCTCCTCAAGGACCCTGAAAGCCGTAAGTGTTACTCTGAAACGCATTCGTAAGCCTCTCAATTCTAACTGCAAAGTCTCCACCCGAGAATGGCCGCCGCCCAATGGATAGGTTCACCCAACCCCGGTCGTCTGGAAGTTCTTGATCATCATCTCGGACAGCACCTTGCAATGCCCATTTTCATCATCGTTCATACCAACCAACAGCCAACATACCGTCGTGGACGAGGAGAATTCATGCTCTGAATGAATGTACGTATCCCCAAACTATGACATGCACCATAAATATTTAGTCCCTTTAGAGCTTAGAAGCTTGGAACCGAACGCCCACCGTCAGAGTTCACGCGAACCTGCACACGCTATATGTATACCCTTAAGTGTCCCCGAGTGCATGTGGTATGATAGATATCTACCAGGAATGTTCACCGTCACGGATACAAAATCAAGAAATCATTGAAATCATCCGCAAGATGTCGATATGCAGTTTTGTGGACCTGTTCACTTATCTCCGTGTCGGCATCACTCCAATGTCTAATCTTACAAAGGTCCAAGGTACTCGGGCTTGATGATGAGCAAGTGTATTCAACCCACATAGAAGAGAAGAGAATACGGAATACTGATAGACTCAGCGATCAGTCTTCCCGGTGCGATCTGTTGCAAGTCGTACAAAGGGTATGTCAGGGTATGTCCCACACTGTCTCTTGTCACGAAAAATGATTGACCGTCGACGCGTCATTGAAATAGTGTAAGAGTTGAGCGAGTCAAGCTAACTCTGCGCCGCGCGGATCATCGTCGTCGTCTCGGTTGAGTCTTGACCATGAATCTGATATGAGAGCCATTAGTGCCTACAAATATGCATGCAAAACAGACCGGATCTCTACATGAATGAGCCCTACAGGCTACCAATAATCTGGTGAGTCCTCGATGCATCAAGGTTGTAAATATGTAGCCGAATCATTCATTCACATTCTTCCGTACTTCCAGATGAACGTTCATCCAACCCCATCCAATACGAAACCAGTACAGCACAACCTTGATGCCACCACAGCGCTGTACTATAATCCATTTGAAGTTGAAACACCCACCCTACCCGTACTCCAGCTTGCTCCTCGCCCACTCGCACCGAGTATGAAAAGAAAATTCTATCCATCACACTAAATTAACACCGAAATCACGCACATATACGGCAAACTCGTCGACCCGGCGGCTGTCTGCAGCTGTCTCAGGTCTGCCTAGGGTCTATGCAATGTGCCGTTCAGCGTTGACGTCGTTGACGACCATCGGTGCTTTTAAAGCCTACAGCTGGTTTACATACAAATTCAATAACACGCCTGTAGAAGAACCGGTGGCTTGTGTAAGTAGGAGGAGACACTCGGATCTAATAGTGCGCATACTCCAGAAGATCATCGGCATCCTCAATCATTCGAACATACGTGTATTCGAGGCAAGCATGCAAACAGGACGAGCATCGAGGAACCATCTGTGTACTCCCAAAGCCATCCCAGTTTGACTCCCAAAGTTCGAAACAAGTCCACATCTCAATGTCCTCTTCTTAGAGCTCGGTTCCGACTCATATACTCCTTGGGCTTGACGGCCGAGGCTTATCCCGCCGCCGTCCCTACGGACACTATTGCGGTCTATTGCGGTTCGCCCTGGCTCGCCAAGGTCCGGAAGTTACTTGTTCGCTACGTCCATTTCTAGCCCAAAGCCCGAATTCTTATCAGCGCCCGTTTGTTCGTAGCTTCGTTGGGTGAACGATATCACGAGTTCGGATTCACTGCCTCTATGTATATGAGGGCAGATCCGACGTGAAGAGCGAGGTACTTGGGGGTGACCTGAAGATCTATCATCTGAGACTGCACATATGTATGTACCCCCTTGGATTTGCTATAAAGTGCTTGATTGTCGTGCGATATTCCATCCTAGTTTGTCCAACTCGATCATGGATATCATACATTCACAATTGATATTTAATTCGTTTCTTGGCAGAGCATCTGAAAGACTCGCGTGAGGTCGGTTCAATTGAAATCCTAGACGACCCTCCCGCTAACTACTTATTGTCGAGTGTATGTGTGTGTGCTGTGTAACTATGTATGTACATACTAACCTCAGTAAGTGAATACAAAACATACACTGATACAGACCATGAAAGATACTCTGGTACCAACAGTGGCCACTGGCTAGTATCTTCTGGATTGCGGGGTAACGCTCGATCGTCATGGATATAAATGCAATTCAATTGTCATTGATACGATAATCGACAGATATTCAGACATTGACAATCACCTAAGTACATAAGACCTTCAACACTTGTAGTCGATGGATGAAGATCTCAGATTACGGCTTTGCCAACATGCCGCGTTGTACACGAGACAGAGATGCAGGGTAAGTACTACATATACAAGCTCACCGTCGTCAGTATTAAACCTTCATAGTTGGTATATAGTTGAAAGAAGATACATCCTCCGCAACGTCGCACCTGACGCCGGGGATTTGGGTCAATCGAGTCTCCAAATACCGACTTACTTATTCTTGGGTCAGCTCAACAGTGTGCACCTGTAACATTTCACCCGCTCCAAATTCAAATCCGACTAAGGTTACCACCTCGCTTCGCCCAAACGAGGCCTCGAGGTCTACCTAGCACTGCAGGGGAGTGAAGAGTTACATACAGTACACGGCACCTGCACGCGAGCTCCGCCCTACTCCGCGGACCGTCGCCTCTGCGGAAATACATATTTGAATACATATGTACTCGCCCCCTGTCGCCCACATTCCACCCAGCGCGCGCCGCAGCTTGCTATATGAGTATCAACGCGAGCGCACAGTGACACTGATGGTTCGGGTAGGGCGGTCAGAGGCTGTTGGGCTGGCCGCTGTAGGGCTGTAGGGCTGTAGAGCTGCGCTCCGAAGTCAAGGCAATGTTCATTTTTTTTCTTTTCTTGGGTACGTCAAACTTCAAAGGAGGTTATGAGCTGGTACGTCCATCCTGGGGACTCGCTAAGCACTTACCTTACACGCAGTGGCAGTGGCGAGGTTTTCATGAGTGTTTGAAGGTAAGATTTTCAACGCTGCGGGGAGAGGGAAATTGGATCGTGTTGTTCATTATAGTGCTGTAGGCTGCGGCTGTCAATTTTCTGTCAGCGCATAGTAAGTATTGAGATGTCGGTGTACCTTGACTGCTAGTATAGCCCCTACTTGAATTACTGACCGTTCAATGAGGAGTTTGAATTACGAGCTATCCTTCAGGCTGGTGCCCGTTGGCACTGGCTTCCGTAAGTGACTCGTTCAAAGTGATTCATTCGTCTACCCAGAACCTCCCTCCGATACTTGGATTCATTTCTGAGTACCTCTTTTTCATATCGGAATGAAATCAACTAGCAACGGCATGCCGGGTGACTTGATGAACTAATCCAGTACGCTCGGGTCAACGTTTCATGTCAAGTAGGACTTCAAGAAGACTTCACGAATTCTCTGCGTGACGTATGCGCACCACGCACTGGTTCTTGAAACAACTCTTCCACATAGCTTGGGGCGGGGCCCAGAATTTCGAGGATATCTTGACCTATTTATTCATCCAGTAACTTGCGGGTACGACTGATGTGTTTAGTTCCTGCCGGAAGGAAACGATCATTTAAAACTAAGTTCACGAAATGAAACAGCCGTTCCACGTTATGAGCTCATGAAAGCATGGAATGGAACGACTGTCCTGAGCTAAGACTAAGTTGGTCCAGCACAAGGAGCAACAACCACCGATATTAAAAAAAGGCAACAGATTTGATCGTGACGACGACGAGGTATGTCTAGAACTTGAAGGGGGGAGGTGGCAAAAGCAGATGAACATTCCAGCCACGAAT
>RCHF01003960.1:0-12133 GCA_003987895.1 Neonothopanus nambi | reverse complement strand
CCCACAGTCCATTGGTAGACCACAGGTCCGCTTTAGCATTMTTTTTTCCCACAGTCAGTAGATACACTTTAGGTATGCTTTTCCCACAGTCCATTGGCAGACCACAGGTCCGCTTTAGCATTTCTTTTTTCCCACAGTCACTAGATACACTTTAGGTATGCTTTTCCCACAGTCCATTGGCAGACCACAGGTCCGCTTTAGCATTATTTTCTTCCCACAGTCAGCAGATACACTTTAGGTATGCTTTTCCCACAGTGCATTGGCAGACTACAGGTCCGCTTTAGGTGCCTCTTTTTCCCACAGTCAGTAGGTCTGCTTTTTTAGGTATTTTTGGGCGCTTTTGGGCGCTTTTTTGACTATTAGGTAATCAACTGGCTAGGTAGGGTATCACCACACATTTTTGGGCGCTTTTGGGCGCTTTTTTAGCCATCAATCCATCAAATGTCAAAGCTGGCACTATTCTAGGTGGTACACTATAAATACCTAAAATTCGGAAAATTCTGAAAAAATTCCCACGGGTGCGCACCACTAATAGAACATACTGTGTGAAGTGGCTGTGCAAAATACTCGGAAATGCGGCCAGAAAATGCAAAAAACTCGCCGAGACGCGACACTTTTTCTACATGAAAATATAAAAAAATTCTGAAAAAATTCCCAGGGGTCCGGACCACTAATAGGATGTGGTGTGCGAAGTGGCAGTGCAAAACAAGCAAAAATAAGCCCAAAAATCGCAAAATACTGCTCCGATGTTTTTTCTCACACTCAGAACAAATTCCAAAAAATCTGAGAAAATTATGGGTAATAGATACCATATGGGTAGTATCATCCACAAATTTTCTAAACATTTGAATTAGAACTCAGCTCAGTATTCACATATTACTATTCCTCATATATTCTTGCTTCATACTATATCAGTATCACAATTCACCTGCAGGGAAGCAAATCATAGTCAGTTGTAGTCTTCTACTCTGAGATACTAGCAAGTCATAATATCTGTAGTCTTCACCATAGCATTAATCTGTCTAGTGTACACTATATCTGTACTACATATGTATATATACACTTGAGAGTGTCTCACTGTATACTCTTCACTGCACATATGATATTATCATTTCATCAGTCATCCTCAATCATCCAGTAAGTACATCAGTAGATATGAGAAGTACTATAGGCATCTAGATCCTATTCATGTATGATACTGAGTCTAAGACAGAGTAACATCTCATGGCAGGATAGTATCTGCACATATGAAAGTACATGTAAGAATGTTAAACACATGAGCTATAGAACAGCTGATTACTGTTCATACTCTATAGTGACAAAGACTGTTCTTGCTGGAAACACCTATAGCAGCCTACACCAGAAGTAGTATCATATATGATATGCTAGTACTGAGACAACATTAGTACTATGACTATATTACCTGACTATCCATATGCAAGCTCTCTTGGAACAGAGTTCAAGTTGTATAAGTATAGTATTCATGCCCATACTATGCTTTGTTGGAATATGGATGTACTAACATTCATTGAATGTAATGATGAGAAGCAAGAATATATGAGGAATAGTAATATGTGAATACTGAGCTGAGTTCTAATTCAAATGCTTAGAAAATTTGTGGATGATACTACCCATATGGTATCTATTACCCATAATTTTCTCAGATTTTTTGGAATTTGTTCTGAGTGTGAGAAAAAACATCGAAGCAGTATTTTGCGATTTTTGGGCTTATTTTTGCTTGTTTTGCACTGCCACTTCGCACACCACATCCTATTAGTGGTCCGGACCCCTGGGAATTTTTTCAGAATTTTTTTATATTTTCATGTAGAAAAAGTGTTGCGTCTCGGCGAGTTTTTTGCATTTTCTGGCCGCATTTCCGAGTATTTTGCACAGCCACTTCACACAGTATGTTCTATTAGTGGTGCGCACCCGTGGGAATTTTTTCAGAATTTTCCGAATTTTAGGTATTTATAGTGTACCACCTAGAATAGTGCCAGCTTTGACATTTGATGGATTGATGGCTAAAAAAGCGCCCAAAAGCGCCCAAAAATGTGTGGTGATACCCTACCTAGCCAGTTGATTACCTAATAGTCAAAAAAGCGCCCAAAAGCGCCCAAAAATACCTAAAAAAGCRGACCTACTGACTGTGGGAAAAARAKRCACCTAAAGCGGACCTGTRGTCTGCCAATGCACTGTGGGAAAAGCATATCTAAAGTGTATCTAGTGACTGTGGGAAAAAAGAAATGCTAAAGCGGACCTGTGGTCTGCCAATGGACTGTGGGAAAAGCATACCTAAAGTGTATCTACTGACTGTGGGAAAAAATAAGTGCTAAAGCGGACCTGTGGTCTGYCAATAGACTGTGGGAAAAGCATGCCTAAAGTGTATCTACTGACTGTGGGAAAAAATAATGCTAAAGCGGACCTGTGGTCTGCCAATGGACTGTGGGAAAAGCATGCCTAAAGTGTACCTACTGACTGTGGGAAAAAAGAAATGCTAAAGCGGACCTGTGGTCTGCCAATGGACTGTGGGAAAAGTATGCCTAAACTGTATCTGCTGACTGTGGGAAAAAAGAAATGCTAAAGCGGACCTGTAGTCTGCCAATAGCCTGTGGGAAAAAAGGAGTCTAAAGCGGTCCTACTGAGTGTGGGAAAAAATGAGAAGCCTGAAGCGGACAAAAGGCCTCTAAAACAATTTCAAACTCCGCCAGATGCCGGAGTTTGGCCGCTTTGGTAAGCAGATGACCTCCTTCCATATTGGGAAATAGGGAAACTGCCCTAGATATCTGCTAGACCCTCTAAATAGGCCTGAGGGCAACTACCCTCTCTGAAGCTTCATGAACTGAGGGCAACTACCCTTATTGAAGCTTCATTCTAGCAGCTATGGTTGTTGGCGTAACAGACAGAGAGAGGCCTGAACAAATCTGGTCTGGAAATAATGCCATGGGCAGTGCAACGAAAACCATGGCACCTAGTACACAACTTCTGGTACTGGATGACCACTTCAATTTCTGGAATTGGTTGAAGTTGAGCTCATATGGTAAGCACTAATTGTTCTACTTTTCCCAATTCCTTCATTGATGTATCTTGTTTCCAGGCACCACCATGCAGCATAGATACCTTCAAGCACTGAGAGATCGCATTGATTTGACCACAGATCATGAGGGATGAACAAAACACCTACCTCAAGCATTAGTGAAGGCATGGGAGGAGATGTGTGTGCATTGGGAGCATGCGCTGTTTCCAAAGAAGGAGGTCAAGAATCCTTTCAAGATTAAGAATGAATGTTAGTGTTTTCTTTTTTTCTGAGTCTTTGATGTACTTATCTTAAATATCTACCAGTCATAAGTGAGGTGGAGGCTCTGAAGGAACTGGAGCTGGAAGATGAAGCACATTGTTGTCGTTGTGCCACAAGTCACAACGCTGTGAGTGCAGCAGGATTCATCAGCCAGGGCTTGGTGTTGAAACAATCTCAGTACATGCCTCACCTTCTTTTTCTCTTTTTCATCATGTTAATTCAAAATTCATTACAGGCAAGAGTTACTAGCACTTGTAGAGAAGTCCAAAAAGATGAACGATTGCGCCACTTCCATCTCTGACCACTGTACCCCACTCCATGAAAAGATATGTGCATACGAAATCCTTTGCTCCATTTATATGCCAGGTTTGCTTCAATTTCTTATTGACAACAGGGAGGATCTTGGGGAAGTGGCATCTGAGGCCATTCTACCAGAGAATATTAAACTTTGGTTACTGTCAGATCTTCCTGCTGACTGTCGTGTTCAAATCTGTGTCGATGGCCTCCTGGAGATTGAAGACTGCCTCCTGACTGCACAGCTTCACGATTCGATCAATGCTCTTCGACATACCTTGCACATCAAAACCTGTATGGTTATCTTCAAGAACAAGAACATTCAGGGACAACGACCAGGAATGCGATCACGGGCTGTCATCAACAGGGTGCAGGACCAGGCTAAAGCTCTTGCATGGAGATATTGAGAGGTGCAGGAGGTGAAAATTAGACTGGTTGGGCATAGTGAATGGGAGGAGACCTTCTGTCAGCTGAAAGACAAGAATATTCATTCGTACCATGATCAGGCACATATCTGAGAGGGTCCTGGGCACCGAGGTGTCAATGAAGATAGCGAGGGGCCGCTGGAGGTGGAGGTTCAGTGTGCAGCACCTCAAGAAGGGGAGGATCTTGATCTCTGGACAGATGTGAGAGAGGATCAGCAGGAGATTGGAAGGCAAGGTGGAGTGGTTCCAAGAGAGGGAACGGGTGAGACCTGTCATCAAAATTCCTGGATATGGACAGCTGGTCCTGGGATCTCACTCGAGGATGGTGTGGATGACGAGAATGAAGTATGCAGGTCAGAGTGGTGCAGGAGCAGGGCAAGGGCGAAGCATGCACAAGAAGAAGTACTGCTGCTGCAGGAGGAAATGCATCATACCCTGGTGTTCTTGGAATGGAAGGAGGAATGGTGGAAGGGAAAAGGCATTTCCTGCCCATCTACAGATCCTGGCCTTCAGGAAGGCATTCGTGCCTATGCTAGCTCCCAGTCCTCCCTCTTCTGCACCCTCGCCATCTCTTTTCGTGGTTTATGGAGCCAGGCCCTGGCAGATGCAGCATGTGAGGTAATACATGCTGAGGATACAGCTGTCAGTCCTCCTGTTTCTACCACACTGTCTCTGACCACCCCTGTCCCTGTCCCCAATGCTTTAAGTGATTTGGAACCCGAGGACGAGGTGAGCAGTGATGAGGATCCTGCATCAGCAAAAGTTCTCCAGGCCTCTGGTCATCTAGAGTCAATAATAAACAACCTCAGAATGGCAAGGTCACCTGGGAAATCTAGGGTCCCCAGGTGACCATGGCATTACTCCTTTTTGTTCTCAAAACCTAAGTCTTCTCAGGTTGTCTCAGGTCACCTCAGGTCACCTTAGGTTTGTTAAAACTACTAAGCTAAAAACATATTCTCAGATACTCACTACTCACTTTCTTATGTAATCACAACTAGTGAAGACTGTATATCATTAGTATTGCAACAACTATGAAATCTATGTATTTACTTAATAGTCTAATATATCTGTGAAATATGTAAATTTAATAAATGCAACTATCAGGGATTGAACTACTGACCTTGTGACTTTGAAATCTGCAACTAACAGTAGACACAAATCCAACTGAGCCAAGTGGCCATCTATAATAGTCATAACAGACTATCTAAAGTCACTCTAAGCTAAGTGATATTTGAACTTGGTCAAATCTATATGTTCTGATTAGATTCTTATATACATTGTATACATTTTCAATACAAACTATTACATTCTGAATCTAATGGACGAGTTTTTTCTGATTACATAAGCAGCCCAATCTAATAAACTATTGATTTCTCTATGTTCTGATTAGATTCTTGTATACATTATATACATTTTCAATACAAACCATTACATTCTGAGTCTATTGGACGAGTTTTTCTGATTACATAAGCAGTCCAATCTAATGCATTTAGTCAAATTTATTGATCCCTCACTTCAGGTCATCTCAAGATTACAGATACTTGACCTCAGTTTATCTACTAAGGATGACTTCAGGTTGCTCCAGGTCTCCTAGGTCTCTCAGGTCTCCTAGGTCTTCCAGGTCACTTTAGAGTCACCAAAATTACAGGGCTCCAACCTTGGTGACCTAGAAGACCTAAGAGTTACCTTAGGTTATTTCTGGTCTAGAGTACTTTTCCTGATGTGGTGACGGTGGCAATGACGAGGACAATTCAGATGCAGATGAAGGCAAGGATAGTGACCATGGACAGAGTGATGATGATTAGGAGCTGTATTAGATAGTTTATATTGAATATACACATTTATGTAGGGAGAAACGGAAGCGAAACAAAAAATATAGGTACTACCAGGAGGAGCGGAGGTATGCCCAAAATGGCAAACAGCACAATGCCAAATTGGCGTGAGCTCCTTGTTGCCGGAATTTCAGCACAGTTGTACAGTGCTGAATTTGGATACAAATTCCAGGTGGCCGTATTTGGAGAGCTGGTGGTGGCTGTACACTAGTGAGACAGGATGCACTGGTATTTCTGGGTATTAGGTGAATTCACCATCAGCATGTATCATAGGTAGTGTGTAGGTAAATTCACCTGTGGGATGTATCATAGATATTTGAGGGCTGAAGGTATTTTATCCTCTGGGATGTATCACTAATAATGGTCCAATAGCCATTTTACATATATCCAGGCAGCAGATACAGGTGTTGAATAGTCGAATTCCTCCAAAACAACAACTTGAGCCTTGTTGCAGTGTTTCTCTCCAATTAGCTTGCTATATGGCCCATCCATCTCTTGCTTGTGCTGCTGCTGTCATGCTTGTTGATTGTACTTGTGCTTTTTAGTTTTTTGAGCCTCTGACTTTGGGCCTTGCGCCTTCTTGCACTTACGCTTTGAGAAAGGATGGGTGGTGGATGGATTGGTGGAAGGTTCATCAGAGCTGAGTTCAGAGAGATCAGAATCAAGGTGGAGGTCGAAAGAAGAGTGGGCAGCTACGGCCACAGATAAAGATAGTGGTGAGAGGAACAACTGTTGAGCATGGTTACTGGTATTAGCTTGTAGATCAGAGGCCAAGTGGTGTAGAGTGGGAGACTCTTCTGTGGAATCATCATCAAGATCTGTGAGGGTGCTCTTGTCGCTGTCATAGCCTGACTGTAAGCGAGAGATTTCAAATTCTTTGGCTCAGGCAATAAGGTCCTCTACATTGAAATCACAGATCACTGTCTTGACCTTGGTGCCTGAGCCATGATCTACATATAATGCAGTTAATTTGGAATAAAACACTTACAATTGTCAATGCTCTCTCAACACTGTGCTGGATCACGATATAAGCACGTACAATAGATGAATTCTGCACTGCCAGAGACAGCAGTGTGTACTAAGATCCATCATTGCCTGAATATTGTTTTCAAGCACAGTGCTGGGTGGACATAGACATTCAGGGTCAAAAGAGACGATAACGTACCTGGCATTGTGTTGGTTGGAGATGAGCTGAAAGCTGAGAGCAATCAACAGAGTCATCACACTGTCACAAATCATAGGACTTACATGTGAGGTCACACTCACACAACTGCCATTGCTTGAAACGAGCTTTGACAAGTACACAGTGCAAGATGTTTTCACGTCAAGACAAAAAAAAGAAGCTGGACCACTCAGGAATTTTTCACTTGAAACTTAGCGACATCCTTGGTGTTCCTTCTCCATCTGCTCCTACAGCTGTTAGCATTGAGAGCATTTCAGATGATGGACGACATGTCAAACAGACTATTGTTGAGACTCAGCCTCCCTCCCTAGTAAAAAGACAGCATATCATGCATCAGGAAGAAGCTCTACACGATCTCAAGACTGGCTCAGCCTCTACATCAGGGGAGCTGTTGGACTTTGCACTTACAGGAGTATCAGACAACTTGGATTACATTTGGAACAGTATGCAGCTGGAGATCACATCGGCTACATATGCAAGCAGTGTTCCACAGAGAGTTAGACAGTATCTGACCTCGGTGAGTATTCTTCAACTGGATATGCATGTTTGGAAGTAATTGACAAGTACCAGGATCAACCACTGTTGCTGTGGATGCCTCACCATGACGAGTATCTAGCTGAGATGATTTGACTGGAAGGACAGGGGGATTGCCATCAGAACCTTTGCCCATCTTGCTGCATCAACTCAGAAGCTCGAAAGCCGCTGTATCATTGTTTGGACTGCTTCAGTATGGACCTAGTTTGTGAAGAATGCTGCAGGAAGAGGCACCAGGATAGACCTCTGGACATTATTGAGGTGAGTTTGACCCATCTTTTCACAAGATTTCATATGAACTATCTATTAGCGATGGAACGGTCAATATTTCAAGAAAGTAACTCTAAAATCAATTGGAGTTACCATTCAACTTGGTCATCGAGTGGGGGATGCATGCATGAAGCTGAGACCAGTATCAAACTTCACGGTGATACATATCAACAGAATACACAACATTTCCTTATCATTCTGTGGCTGCCTGAATCAGAGTATGGCAGGTGAATATCGACAACAGCTCATGAGGTGGCAATGGTTCCCAGCAACTCATATCGACCCTCAAACCTGTACAACCTTCACAGTCTTGCATACCTTCCATGTTCTGATGTTGCAAGGGAAGGTAACAACATACGACTTCTATTCGGGGCTGGAAAAATTGTCAGACAATGCTGGGTTGGGCATTGTGAAAGTAAGCTGTGACTACAGGCTTCACGTTGGAACATGTGTAGCTAACATATATTTTAGGATAGGTACAAAGCATTCACGCATATGATACATCAATGGCATCATCTGAAGATGCTTAAACAAGTGGGTCGCAGTAATGATACAGAACGCTTGGTGGCTGAGACTAGGTCAGGAGAGTTGGGTGTGGCATGTATCGCCTGCCCAAGGCCTGGAGTGAACTTGCCAGATGATTGGACAAACGTGGAGCCAGAAAAATGGTAGGTTTTGAAAGTCTGATGGAATGTACTCACTGCATGCTCACTGCTAAAATGTTTAGATTTCTATATTGGCTGTTCTTGGCAATAGATGCATGTTTCTGGCTCAAATGTCGTCTGGTTTCCTCTGAGGGTAAGAATCTGGGATTGGGTACAGGATGGGTGTACTTCATGGAAGATGAGCAATTTCATAAATTTCTCTTGATGGTGACTGACCAGAATGAGGTGAGTTGAGATTGGATGTCAACGTTATCATATGGTTGCGGCTAACTATGGCATTGTTACCCAGATGTCTACTTGTACAGGTCTTTCAGCTCTCAATCACGCCAATACAAAATTTTCACATGGGTATGTGACAACCAGATGCAGATTGGGAGTCTGCACATGGCATGAGCTTGTTCAAAGAAATGGGGTTGTGGATTTGCAAAAGGGTGAGTGGTGAGCAAAGTGTTTCATATTGCTGGGGCTTTTGCTGATACATACATTAGGAAAATCCACTTTGAATCAGGCCATCTGAGGTGTTCAAAGTCTACTGTGGAGTCTATGGTATCCTAGGAAATTCACCATCTCCTGGGAAACTTGGGGTAACCTGGGTAACCTGAGTGCCCTGAGTTGATCTGAGTTGATCTGAAGTTGACCTGAAGTTGACCTGAGGTTACCTGAGATGACCTAAGGAAACCTGAGGCAATCTTCATTGACTTGGAGTGACCTGAGATGACCTGGGTAACAGTGATTGATCTAGGTGATCTAGACAACCTAGGCAACCTATACTGGAAGTGTTCTAGGGCAGTGATGACGGAGTGGGCTGCTTATGTAAGCAACAAAACTCATCCTATAGACTCAGAATATAAGGGTTTGTATTGAAAATGTATACAATGTATACAAGAATCTAATCAGAACATAGAGAAATCAACAGTTTATTAGATTGAGCTGCTTATGTAATCATAAAAAAGTCGTTCATTAGACTCAGAATATAAGGGTTTGTATTGGAAATGTATACATTGTATACAACAATCTAATCAGATCACTGGGAATTGAGTAGGTTTCTATAGATTTGTATAGGTTTGAATTCATTTGTATAGTTGTGACAGAGTTTTGAATAGAGTTGATTAGAATTGTGTAGTTATGACAGAGTTATGAATATATTTTGATGCCCTTTTAGCTCAGTTGGATTTGTGCAGCCATTGGACAATGAATACAGATTTGAAAGTAAGTCATAAGGTCACTGGTTCAATTCCCACTGGTTGCATTTACTAATTAGTTTGGTACAGATTTCACCATTGTGTAAGACTGCTAATTCAATCACTACTAGCTTGTAATCATGTGAAAAATGAGTATCTGAGATGAGAAATGATTGTCTGTGAGAATACCTTTTTGGCTTAGTAGTCTGGGCAAACCTGAGGTTACTCTAGGTTGTCCCAGGTTACCTCAGGTCATCTCAGGTCACTCCAGGTCATCTCAGGTTACTCCAGATTACCTCAGGTCTCCAGAGTTACCAGAGAACAAGCATAAAATCAGACTTTAATTTTGGAAACCTGGGAGACCTGTGAGACCTGGGAGATATTTGTTGACCCTGGAAACCTAAGATGCCTTTCTAGCTAGGGTGTTTTTCTTGATGTAGTAACCTCTCATAGCTATGCTAACATGGATTATGCGTTCTCTTCTTTGCTCAGGCACCATGATGATGAACTAACAAAAGTGCAATCCTACAATATTGTATGTCAATGATGAAAGAACGTTGTAAAACAGGTCAAAGAGTTGCCGGCGCTAGTATCTCAGAACCTGAGTTTACAGGAAGTTCACTACATGATCCCTAAGCTGCATATTCATGGGCATATTTGGTTCTGTCAGCTGAATTTTTCTCTCAACTGGCTTTGGGGTGTGGGATGGACGGATGGAGAGGGTATTGAAAGGCCATTATTGCGCGCATGAGCATTGTAGGCCTCAAGATGACCAGATTGAGCTCAGAATTACAATTTGTAGATCTGAAATATGGGAATTAAGGATTGGAGTTACCCTAAGCTGCCAATTAAAATACAAAGACCATCTGTACCCACTGCCTGAGTATAGAATAATTACAGTGCATGATAAGGCATTTAATTATTGAGATCAATTGGCCTAAATAAAAGATACTGGCTAAGTCCCTCACCATCTGGTGGAAATAATAATTCCATCTGAAGAGTAGAGTTGGACCTACCCACCCAATAAATAGCCAGAGACTTTTAGGATGCTGTCTGAGTATAACTCACAGGGATATGAAGGAGAATAATAACAATCTGGAGAGACAAGTTATCAGATGGACTGGAAATGCACTTCCAGAGTTAAGATTGAATTTTATTTGGTCAATTACTGTGAAGAATGGCAACTTAAAAATGCTATGAAAGGAGAAACAAATATTTCTTATTTTAAACTAAGGGAGACAAGGTCCATCTGAACATTTCGGCCTCCATCTGGTAATAAATACCAGATAGGTCTGCCAATAAATAAAAATAATTCACAAGTTGCCACCAGATGGAACTTCAAATAATTATGAAGTGACCAGATGAGGCTTCTGGATAATATTGCTGACTCACTGGATGATTATGACGCATCGAGATGACTTTCTGCGCAAGGGTCTTACCCAAGGAAAAATAAACAGGCTATGATCTGACATGTCTCAGATGCACCATGAGGTGAGACTGAGCTGTGCCTGTAAAATTTAAACAGATCGAGCCAAAGCGGAACCTACTGAGTATGGCCGAGACATCCAGAGTGTGATCGACGAGCCTCTGCAGGCATGGCGTCTCCATCTGGAAGTCAGATAAAAATAAGTATTGGCAATTCTACAAGATGGTGCCATTATTCATCACAATAAATTAAATTGTGGAGCACAAAAGCATGATCGGCATGCCTAGAGCGCAGCTACACTGCCTTGGCAGTCAAAGCGTCCAATCTGCACCCAACAAAAATACTAAAAGTCATAAAACCCAAAAAATATTATTCTTACCTACAAAAATGGACATGTAAAATGCCTTATGAGGAGATACACGGTGCCTCTTTTCTGTTTTTCAGTTTCTTAGTATAAAAATCCCAGATCTGTCTATTTTCTTTTCGATATATTATTTTCTGCTGCAGATAGTATAAAAGAACTAGTTATTTTGTAGATACCCAAGCAAGTACTGCCCCAGTGTGATAGCTAAAGCAGGAACCTTCTATAAAAGACAAATATAGCCTGGCTCCTCGGAGTTTCAGTTTTTCTGAATCCTTAAAAAGTTCTTGATAAAATTTGAAGTCCCTTTTGTGGCACATCTGACTTGATAAAAATCTGAATCTGCTGAACTGTGATCTGCTGTCTGCTGTGATTTTGTGAGACTGATTTTCTGTACTGTGTCCTGTCTGATTATCTGTCCATCTGGTCATTGTGTTCACCATCTGGTGCTTCCAACTATATTGAGAAATCCTGATTTTGAATCCTGAGGCCTGCAAGGCTTATCTGTGAATTGTCTGATGTGTATTTTGTCTGACTGTGCATAAAACATCATCCAGATTGAGACTATCCAAAGGCATCAGGAAAAAGGCCCTGTCCCAATGGTGTCTTGAGGATATCTACAAGATAGCCTGAGATAGCCTAAGGACATCTTAGGAGGCCTAGGAGT
>RCHF01003958.1:0-11067 GCA_003987895.1 Neonothopanus nambi | reverse complement strand
ATAGAACCCAAATCATACAATGATGTAGTGCGATATCTTCATGAAGAGGTTGGGGTCATAAACGAGGATATCATTCATGAGTTTGTGATGCATGCTGAAACCCATCGCTCTTCATTCCTTGTCAAGATACCAAACGAATATGCAAGTGTGGGGAACAGACCACCCGAAGACCCTTCAGCCGCTGCCAGCTCGTCTAAAGTAAAGCAGGAACAAGATTCGAAGGTACTATCTTCACAATCGCAATACCCAGAGGTGCGAACTCCCCCTCAGGTCAAAGTTGTGAGTCCACCACCTCATGTTCATCATGAAACGAAACCTCCTACACCTATACCATCCATTACAGTCACGCAACCATCATCTACACAATCCACTTTGGCTCAGAATCTACCACCTGGTATCGATCCTCATACTCCAGATCTTTTGCTACCGAGAACTCAACATAGGGAGCATCACCAGTCCTTACCACCAGTGATACCACCTGAGGTTCGCAGTACGTTCCCTACGACGTCTGGGGACAGAACATTTGTTCCATCTGCGAATCGTTCAGACCCTGGTACCGACACTTATTTTGATCGTGGTAGAGCTGCAGTGAACACTAGTTATCATTTCCCGCAGAACCTTCCTCGCACTATAGCAGGATATGGTTCTCCAGCTGAATTCGCACCAGGTTCTACACCTTCGCAATGGCAATTTCCACGAATGTACAGTCTGGATCCATATTGGGCTAGAGGATCCTCTGAACAACCAGGTGCTATGCTCAATGAACCTACTGACAGGGCAACAGCACCTCCTTGCTATCAGACCATGGCTCCTGGTACTCAACCTCGCCCATCCCCTGGTGTACAAGGTCATTCACAACAATTTAATGCTGCTGAATCGCAATGTTCAGCTCAACCACCTCTATGACCAATGGATGCAACTGACCTGTTACCGGGAATGCCAGGATACAATGCTCAAACGATGGGAAGCAATGAGCAGGTGACTCCTCAGCAGTCTTTGCAATGGCAACAGGTGTTGTCAGCACCTCCAGTGCCTCCAATGATGTTTGGTACTGCTATGGCACCACCACCACCTCCACCAGTATCAGGAAACCCTTGGGCAGCCCCTGCACTGGGTAGTCCTCACAGTTTGCAACATTTGCATCATTCCTTGCACCATTTGCATCATTCCTTGCACCATTTRCATCATTCCTYGCACCATTCACATCATTCCTCACACCATTCGCATCATTCCTCGCACCATTCGCAACCGCCCCATCACTCTGACCATTGTTTGCAAGCATTGCATCACTCTGAACATTGTTCACAAGCTTCTCACCATTTGACACCACAACAACAGACTGCTGCTCCAGCATATGGTGGATACCCAACACCTCCACCCCCAATGATGAGTACACCTCCTGCAGCTGGTTTCAGAAGATCAGCTTATCACCAACCAACTGCAGCTGGCTGACCTGAAGCTACAAGGATGGAAGGATTTGGACCACTGGGAAGACCACCGGGAGGGCCACCGTATGGTTCAGGGAACAGAGGAATGTATGGAGGAAATGGAGGAGCACCACCACAAGGACCTCCACCACCACCTGGAGGACCTCCATATGGACCTCCACCTCCTCCACCACCTGGAGGACCACCACAAGGCCCACCAGGAGGACCACCTCAAGGTCCACCACCACCAGGAGGTCCACCTCAGGGTCCACCACCACCTGGAGGTCCACCTTATGGACCTCCACCACCACCAGGACCCCCACCAGGACCTCCTCCACCACCTGGACCACCACCTCCTCCACCTCCACCACAAATACCTTGCTTCCCACCTCCACCAGGACCACCGCCACCACCCTAGCCACTGTTCGCAATGTTCGGTCCACCAGGTCTGCAAGGCCCACCAGGTCCACCAGGTCCACCTGGCCCACAAGGACCTCCAGGAGGAGGAAACAGTAATGGTAATGGTCGCGATCCACAGCAGGAGCAGATCAATCGCAAAATTACTAGAGAACTGAAGCTTGAGTTGCAAAAACCTTCACTATTCTCTGGTATGGATAGGACAAAATGGTGTGCATTCGTTACGCAAGTAACAACCATTCTTTGCGTGAAGCCAAACTTATATGCTTCAGACGAATCGAAAGTTGCATTAGCATTATCCTACCTCACAGATCTTGCCCAGCAATACCACCAGAACTTGGAAGATTTAGCTGCTCGTGGAGAGAATGTTCCAGCTTTAACTAATTGGTTGGAATTCTTGCAAACCTTCGGTGCTATGTTTGGTATGCAAAACGAGTGCCTCAATGCACAAGCAGCACTGGAAAGTCTATTCCAGACCCAAATGGAGTCATTTGCAACGTTTATCATTTGTTTTGAGCAATTCGCATTGCTTACTGGCTACAATGATCCTGCTCCACACTTCCATCTGCTCAAGAAGGTTCGCTATGAGCTTAGGAATACCCTGGTTAATCAGACTGCTGTCCCTGCAACATATATGGCATTGCGACAACAACTATTGGAGATCGATAGTACATGTCAAGCTTTCAATGATGCTGGAACGTATCGAAATCCACAAATGAACTACGGTAATCACAATGCTGGTATGCCCAATCGTCCCAGGGCAAACCAAGGAAATCTTGTGCAGTTAGAGGACGATCACTACGACCACAACCATGGGGATAATGGCAAAAATTTACAAGCAGGGCAGACTAGCAGCGCTGAGCCATTGGTATCCCAGACAGATCAAAGGGGACCACCATGGGCACGAAATAAGATGGCTGGTAACATGAATGCAGGAAATCGCAACAGTGACAGTCAGGATCGCAATCGTGATATGACCCCTGAAGCTCTTAAAAAGTGGCGAGCGGAATCCGAACGCCATCGTCAAGAAGGATTATGCTTCAGGTGTGGTGCGAAGGATCATATATTGCAAGACTGTCCTGATCCCGAAGTCCAAGCAGCTAGAAGAATTTTCACTATGCTGGATGACGATGAAATCAATGAACTGTTTGGTCAATCGCAAGGGGGAAATTTGGAGTTTACACTAGGGAACGATGAGCCTATACTGCTGCAACTGGAACTTGAAGATGAGGACCAGGGAAAAGCACAGGGGACTCAGTTGGGGACAGAAATGAACTGAGCCCCGATTGCGATTCCATACAACTGCAGGCAGTCAACGTTAGGGAGGGGGTACAATACCTCCGTTCCAATGATCGTCTTTCTCTCATGATACCAGTTTCTCTCGACGCGAACCATTCACTACCTAATAATGTGCTGATAGACTCAGGCACTATGCAATCTTTCATCAATACATCTGTCGCGAACCTCTATTCTCAAAGCATTCGTACACTCCCGAAACCTATAAAGCTCAAACTCTTTGATGGAAAGGATACTTCAGCTGGCGATGTTACCCAAGAACTGGAGGCCGACATCCATTTCGAAGATGGAACCACGCATCATTTAATTTTCCTCATTACAAAACTACACCCCTCAGCACCAGTTGTCCTAGGTTTCCCATGGTTACAGGAGCATAATCCTCTCATCGACTGGCGAACACCATCACTAACACTATCTCCTGGATCCCTATTGCAAGCAGCCATTGTGGATCACTCTGAATTCGACTATGAGACTCCTTCACTAGTCATAGAACAGTGTTGAGAGGTTGAAATAGAGGAGGTTAGCAATGATGAGTTGGATACCATAGGAGATTCACTTGGCATCGATGACCCACTACTACTGTACATCAACAAGTGGATCGATACAGCCAACAAGGCTTCAGGTGCAAATCCTACAACCACTCACAACGTCCCTGCAAACAATAATGACAATTCCCTACCACCTACACCTTCTGATGCTGCTACGACAATGAAAACGTCGAACAACAGTTGTGAACCACCGTTAACTAATTGTGAACAGGACCAAAACAATCGCAAAGCACCCTCCGAAGCTGGCAAATCGTCATCGTCGAGTAGCGAACATGAGGAACTTCCCACACAATATGAAATTCCTATGTCTAGGGATACACCACCCTCAGATATTCCTCATGTTTTTCTCACCTCATCTGATGGTCTGACATATAAGCTTCCTCAATCCCTTGTAAGCAAGTATGCTCTTGCGAACCTGTCTGCTACTGCTGCTGCTATCACTACTCTGAACGCCGACAAACCTATGCATAAGGGTTGCTCTAACATTCACATCAAATCAACGAAGAAAGTGAAACGATCACTGTCGACAAAGAGCGCTAAACCGGTGCCTAAAATTAGTCTCATCAGCGTGGCTGCTATGGAACTTGTTGCGAAGGAAGGAAATCAAGTGTTTGTGATGAATGTCAGACCTACATCAGATATTGATGTCAAAACTGCCTATGGATGAGCTGCATCAACCACCCAGGCAGCTAGTGATGCTCTGGACAACCCGACTCCACCGGAACAGACTAGCAGCAATGAGCTGGACCCTGAACAGCAGAAGCGAAAGGAACAGGAGTACCTGAACCAGTTCATGCCTAGCCAGTATTCCAACTACATGGACATGTTCTCCACAGCTGAAGCGAAATTGCTACCTCTGCACCGCTCCTACGACTTGTGAATTGATACCAAACTTAATGACACGATGCCTCCTATCAGTAAATTATACAACTTATCAGAAGCAGAGCTCAAAGTTCTGAAAGACTATATCAACGATATGCTCGGAAAGGGCTTCATTCGCACCTCGAAATCCTCAGCAGGAGCACCAGTCCTGTTTTCAAAAAAGAAGGATGGAAGTCTACGGTTGTGTATTGACTATCGAGCCTTGAATCACCTCACTATTAAGAATCGCTACCCACTACCCCTTGTTGGAAACCTAATAGACCAGTTGCGAAATGTGAAAGTCTTCATGAAAATAGATCTTTGCACTGGGTATAATAACATTCGCATCCATGAGGGACATGAATGGAAGACAGTGTTCCGAATGCAATATGGCACTTTTGAATACCTTGTAATGCCTTTTGGATTGACAAATGCTCCATCAGCCTTCCAACTCTTCATGAACGAGATCTTTCATGACATGGTTGATATCTGCGTCGTGATCTATCTTGATGACATTCTGGTGTATTCGCAAAACGAAAAGGACCATGTAGAGCATGTGCGACAGGTGCTGCAGCGTCTTCATGAACACGATCTTCATGCGAAACCCGAGAAATCGGAATTTCATAGGGATAGCATGGAGTATCTGGGAGTTATCATCTCTCCTGCTGGAATCGCAATGGATCCATACAAAGTCAGGGTGATTAAGGAATGGCCAGAACCTGAGAACATCAAGCAGCTACAGTCTTTCCTTGGTTTTGCAAACTTTTACCAATGATTCATTGATAATTTCTCTGGCATCACAAAACCCTTGACTTGTCTATTGCGAAAAGGCACGAAATTCGACTTCGACAGTCTGGATTGTAAGAGCACCTTCCAAACACTGAAAGACACCTTCACAGAAGCACCAGTACTTCGACATTTCAATCCTTTGTTACCCATTATCGTTGAATCGGATGCCTCAGATGTCGTGATCGCATCTATTCTTAGTCAACTTGATCCCGAAACGAAAGAAATTCATCCAGTTGCATACTATGCTCGTTCCATGATACCAGCTGAACTCAACTACAACATATACAACAAGGAACTTCTTGCGATCGTCGAGAGCTTCAAACAGTGGAGAGCTTACCTTGAGGGAGCGAGATTCCCAATACAGGTCTATAGCGATCATAACAATCTTCAGCACTTCACAACCACCAAAAAGCTCAGCCGACGACAAGCTCACTGGTCTGAATTTCTTTCAGGATTCGACTTCACAATCAACTACTGTCCTGGTATACTTGGAGTGAAACCAGACACCCTCATGTGAAGACCGGACGTCTATCCAAAAAAGGGGGGGCAAGAGAATCATAACAACAAGATTCTCATCCATCCCAAACAGCTCCTTGCAAATTTTTTGCTCAACAAGGATCTCCTACTCACCCAAATACACAGGGCTGAGAAGGACAACTACTGGAACACGGCATTGTGAAAAATAAAGGGAAGGAACAAGGAGGGCTTCTCTGTCGATGAAGATCTCTTATGGTGACGAAATCGTATCTACGTACCTGATGCAAATGACTTGCAAATGGATATTATAAAATCGCATCACAACCATAAGCTCAGAGGACATCCTGGGGTCAGGAAAACCATCCAACTGGTATCAAAGATGTATTTCTGGCCTGGACTGTACAAGGATATCCTACACTACATTCACACCTGTGCTGAATGCATTTGTACTAAGGATATTCATCGCAAGCCTTTTGGTCTACTAAAACCACTACCCATTGGCGAACGGCCATGGTCTTCAGTATCGGTCGACCATATCGTTAATCTTCCTCCCTCCACTGTTCGTGATGATCAGCCAAAGCCCTATGATGCTATAATGGTAGTTGTCTGTCAATTCTCGAAGCAGGCTATATTTGTCCCATGCTTTACTACTGACACAGCTGAAGACTTCGCTCAGCTATTCACTACGCATGTATTCGTGAAGCATGGACTACCCACTGACATCATGAGCGACCATGGAATGCTTTTTATCTCTGCTTTCTGGCAATCGCTAGACATTTGTTCCAATTTCTCAACAGCTTATCACTACCCCAGGGCCTTTCTTTCTCATCTGGGAAAGTGTGACAGAAAGATGATAAAAAAGAATATAAATCTTAGAAAACATATTAATAAGTTTTCTGTAATAAAATTAATACTATCCAGGTGTGAAAATGAACTCTTTCTGGCATGGGAAAGTATAAATATTTCCCAGGAAAAAGTATAAAAATTTTGCACAAAAAATGAAAAAAAATTTTCTCTAGATTTTTAAAAAATTTCAGCTGAGAAACAAAATGCCCAATGTTGCCCACTTTTTTGGTCTTGAGTGGCACATGCATAAAACCTGTTTTTGGGCCATTTAGAGTGGTTTAGGCTTGTGCCACTCAAGACAAAAAAAGTGGGCAACATTGGGCATTTTGTTTCTCAGCTGAAATTTTTTAAAAATCTAGAGAAAATTTTTTTTCATTTTTCATGCAAAATTTTTATACTTTTTCCTGGGAAATATTTATACTTTCCCATGCCAGAAAGAGTTCATTTTCTCACCTGGATAGTATTAATTTTATTACAGAAAAACTATCAATATGTTTTCTATGATTCATTTTCTTTTTTAATATCTTTCTATTACACTTTCTCAGATGAGAAAGAAAGGCCCTGGGGTAGTGTATCATCCTCAGACTGACAGCCAAACAGAGTGAACAAATCAGACCCTAGAACAGTACTTGTGAATATATTTGAACTATGAGCAGGATAACTGGGCCTCGATGCTCCCCATCACCAAATTCACATACAACAATACCCCTAGCTCAACCACCAGACAGTCACCCTTCTTCGTAAATAAAGGCTATCACCCTAAACTCACCATTTCGCTATCCAACATTCGCAACGCTGATGCGAATCAACAAGCTAATAGCCTAAAGGTCCTTCATGAGTACTTGAAGAGGGAAATTGAGAAGGCTAATCAGACTGCAATGCGAAATGCGAACAAGCTGCAACTACCAGTCAACCAGGAGCTATTCCAGCCAGGATGAAAGGTCTGGCTCAGCACAGCAAACATAATGACTACACAACCCTCGAAGAAACTGGACCAAAGATGGATTGGCCCATATACAATTAAAGAAGCTATAGGAACTCATGCCGTATGACTAGAACTACCCTATGAACTATGACAAATTCACAATGTGTTCAACATTAGCCTATTGCGACCATATGAAGAGGATCTGTTTCCCAATCGTGAAGATCCACCTCCACCACCTATTCACATTGCTGGAGGTGAGGAACACCAAGTGGAGCGAATTCTTCAATCGTGAAGAAACCCTATGAACCACCACGTTCAGTACTATGTTAAATGGACAGGTTATAGCGATGAGCACAATTCTTGGGTTCCATGGTATGACATGATAGGTCTGCTAGAGATGATGAAAGAGTGGCACGAATCTAATCCATGACGAGCCCAACCGACTCTAGAACAATGGGCTCACGTCGAATCAGAATCTGAAGAACGAGAATCTGAAGAGGCAGGGGAGAGTTCTTAGATGTCACTCCTGAATGAATAAAGATGTACGATATATTTATCAAGAAAACCCTGGAAAAGCTCTACAAAAAACCAATAAAATCAAGAAAAACTATCTATATGGTGGCAAATGAATCTTTCTACTCAATCCTTTTTCGCCTTTTTATTTGACGAGCCCATACCCAGTTCTTCCCCATCATCTCGTTCGCGCTTCATGACTCTAGACTCATTCACAACAGTACTAGGTCCTTCACCCTCGTTCTCACCCTCAGAATCGCTGTCCACCACAATAGCAGCTTCGCGACGACCAGACCCAGCAATAATCACTTGCTCCCCCGAACCAGATAGTGTCTGTGAGGTCCTCGCAACCAATGCCTGAGTTGCAGTATGGTTATCTTGCTGCTGCAGGAATTCCTGGAAGGACTGCTGGTACAGGACGGAAGGTCCTTGATCTTGAATGAAACCAACTAGGAATTCTGCTCGAGGCAACAGAGGAGCATCAGAGGGCAGAGAAGATTCAACAGTCGAATGAAATCCTGGTTGTTGAAAGTAACGAGCTGTTGTGGCATGAGTACGACCAATGGCTTCACGAAGGGCTGATATCATACTGGTCACAAGACAGACATATGGGCGAAGTACAGTGTCGTCAGGCAGCAGGGGTAGAGCAGCTGGAAGTTCCAAGGCCCATTCATTGAGAAGACACTGGATTACTCCCAAGCATTGATCAGGATCGGCAGCTTGAAGACCAGCCAGGGTCACAGCCATCTGGTCAAACTGGTCATCACAACAGTTCGACAATGATGTAAGTTCACATTGATTGTTGCAAACAGCTTCCAACTCTGCCACTGCTTGGTCGTATTGCTGCCGTGCCACGATAAGGTCATTGATGGTAGCGTTATGCTCCATGTCAACCTCAGCAAGGGTCTCTCGGGTGCAACGAAGGGTGGATAAGGAATGCATACATACGCGATGGATCTGGTCATAATCCATCTCCCTTTGCTGTACTCATGCATCAAGCTCCCAAGCAATTCACTGCAAGTCAAGGGCATTGCAACAAGAATGTACGAGTAGATTGTGCATTGCTTGCATACCAGCGTCACCCTGTGGAGGATAGAGCATTTGGAGTCACTCATTGTCGTCGTTCATCCTCTGCTCCTCAGAGATTTCCAGCATAGTGGACTGAGTGTGATAATAGTTATTGTCAGCCTCCAGGTCACGAATTCACTGTTGAACATGAGCAAGTGCCCCTTGCAAAGTGTCCAACTGTGTGTCGATGTCGTCATTGCGATTACTGGGATCCATAAGCATCAGAGATAGAGAGGGAGAAGGAACCCGTGGTTGAGTGTCATCCATAGGAGAATCAGCTGCTGCCTCTCGAAGTTGTTCATCAGGAAAACACCCTAGCTAGAAAGGCATCTTAGGTTTCCAGGGTCAACAAATATCTCCCAGGTCTCACAGGTCTCCCAGGTTTCCAAAATTAAAGTCTGATTTTATGCTTGTTCCCTGGTAACCCTGGAGACCTGAGGTAACCTGGAGTAACCTGGGATGACCTGGAGTGACCTGAGATGACCTGAGGTGACCTGGGACAACCTGGAGTAACCTCAGGTTTGCCCAGACTACTAAGCCAAAAAGGTATTCTCACAGACAATCATTTCTCATCTCAGATACTCATTTTTCACATGATTACAAACTAGTAGTGATTGAATTAGCAGTCTTATACAATGGTGAAGTCTGTACCAAACTAATTAGTAAATGCAACCAGTGGGAATTGAACCAGTGACCTTATGACTTACTTTCAAATCTATATTCATTGTCCAACAGCTGCACAAATCCAACTGAGCTAAAAGGGCATCAAAATATATTCATAACTCTGTCATAACTACACAATTCTAATCAACTCTATTCAAAACTCCGTCACAACTATACAAATGAATTCAAACCTATACAAATCTATAGAAACCTACTCAATTCCCAGTGATCTGATTAGATTGTTGTATACAATGTATACATTTCCAATACAAACCCTTATATTCTGAGTCTAATGGACGACTTTTTTATGATTACATAAGCAGCACAATCTAATGAACTGTTGATTTTTCTATGTTCTGATTAGATTCTTGTATACATTGTATACATTTTCAATACAAACCTTTATATTCTGAGTCTATAGGACGAGTTTTGTTGCTTACATAAGCAGCCCACTCCGTCATCACTGCCCTAGAATACTTCCAGTATAGGTTGCCTAGGTTGTCTAGATCACCTAGATCAATCACTGTTACCCAGGTCATCTCAGGTCACTCCAGGTCAATGAAGATTGCCTCAGGTTTCCTCAGGTCAACTCAGGTAACCTCAGGTCAACTTCAGGTCAACTTCAGGTCAACTTCAGGTCAACTTCAGGTCAACTTCAGGTCAACTCAGATCAACTCAGGGCACCCAGGTTACCCAAGTTACCTCAAGTTTCCCAGGAGATGGTGAATTTCCTAGGATACCATAGACTCCACAGTAGACTTTGAATACCTCAGATGGCCTGGTTCAAAGTGGATTTTCCTGATGTGCCTTCATCAGTCTTTCATCCTTCTTCCAGACAAATCTTGTGCATCTCCAACTGGTATCATACTGTGTACCAACTGGTGAATATGATGCAGAAAGCATAGGATCATCTGTGATGCTATGGAGCCATGTGCTTGCACAAAATGTGGATTGTGGGAACATCAGGATCTCATGATCTGTGAGATTGTGTGTGCTAAATTCATAAGAAAGATGAGACCAGGAAGAAGGTGGAACGAGAGGTGAAGGAGAGGAAGAAGAGAGAGGGAAAGAGAGGGAGAAAGGGGAGGAAGAAGGGGAGGAGGGGGAAGGGAAGGAAAAGAAAGGGGAAAGAGGAAAGGAGGGAGGGAAAGGAGGAGGAAGGGGAAGAAGGAGGGGAAGGAGAGGAGAAGGAAAAGGGAGAAAAGAATGAATATGGTTGCACAGAAACAGATGACAG
>RCHF01003956.1:0-27908 GCA_003987895.1 Neonothopanus nambi | reverse complement strand
ACGTGGTAGACTATGAGCGGTTCTTCGCCTCTCTCTCTCCGCTCGTTGACGAGGTGGACTCTTTGCCTGCTGCCAGACGGACGATACAGATGCAAAGCACATTGCTCCATAATAACTCCATGATAACCCCCACCTCAAAAGTCGGAATTTGTAACCAAATGGTCTGTGAAAACCTCCTGTTGGCTAGCAGTCGATTTCTCGTGGAATTTGACCTCGTAACCAGTTGGTWTACCCTTGATCTCCACGCATTGAGGTGTGGGGCATGCTGAGTCCGTCCATCATCCAATTGCTTGTCTATAGCACGAATGTATGGCATAGACGTCAACGATGTGCAGCCGACACGGCGCAGCGACTACAAGAGGCTCCTCCCACGTCGATGATCGGTCGAGGGTATCATAAAACTCGAAGCCAGCTGTTCAGGGAGTGCTGCTTCATCCCACTGGTTTGCTGTTCCTGTGTGCAACACTGTATCAGGTGGGGGGCTATGGGGCGGGGGTACGAAGTTGAGACTCCGTGAAAGTCAAACAAAGTGTAACAATACAAATGGGCTGGGCTGACCCGATGTTCCTCCCAACGATTTTATCTCCTTCATCTTTCTACCTTCTCGTCAACTCAGATGTCTCAAGTAGCTGCCAGGAGGCTACTCAAGCTCGCGACTTCAGGCAGTCCCTAATCACATGTCTCATGAAGTACTGGACATACCATCGGGCGACCAGAGCTTGGAATTTCTTCTGCACCATTTGCGTAAATAGATCCTTGGTCGCGTCGTCGTGCTTCGTCTTCTTTTCTTCCTTGGTTGAAGGATGATGGATGAAGCTGACGACCATACTCCTGGTGCTTCTCGGGCCGACTATAATTGGATCAATTCTATCAGCGAGTTGGTCTCTGTCACAAACAGATACTAGCGCCGCCAAAGGCCAACTCGCTCCCGGGCTCGAATACCGCTAACAAAGACGGAAGTACGACCTGGTTGATTTAAGCGTCACATCGTCTCGGCAGCCGTAGAGATGGGTCAGGGCCTTGCTTTGGCTTCTCTTTCCTCTGCGCAGGAGGGTATCGAAGCAGAGATTGGCCGCATGAGCGAAGATGTGGGAGTGGGCCGGCATGCTACTGTCGATGTGGGCGTTTCAACATGTAGGAAGGGCCAGGCTGGGAACCCGAACTGAGTCTACTCAAGAAATGATAGTTCTCACCATTCTTTTGGTCTGTCCATTATTCTTCCAATGATTGAGCAAGCGCTTGGAGGAACGAAAACATGAGTATCAACTTGCCTGTACTCAATTAGTACGGTACTCGCCATTAAGGCGGCAAGCACCCCTCGAGCCCCTTCCTCCGTTGATTCTACCGGCCGGACCTTCAGGTCACCGTTCACGTTCCTTTCCTGAGGCCGCAGCAAGTAATCAAGGTGGCTTTGTCCAGCTCCTTCGTGGCCAAGGCGGCGCGATTCAGCATAGTCATAAAAGAGTTGATCCCGATAATAAACCTCCTGACTGGCGTGTCAAATCTTTGCTGGGAATGTGCAGAGGTGTTAAGCTCGTCTCACCAAGACCTGAAGTCATGATCGACGTGGCCCAGGCCCGTAGGCTTTTGACGGCGGGGGTTCTCTGTGATCGATGTACTTCTTCACAACAGATTGTCAAAGAGTGCGCCCCAGTAGCAACCTGTCGTTCGGGTCTTGGAAGAGTCAGCTGAAGGCTTCTCAAGGGCAATGCGTCTCGCGATAATCAGGCCGGGAATGAATTTTGGCGCAGCCAGAGAATGGCGATTTCTGCAAGTCCGTCCCTCGTTCTTTTGGTTACTTGTCCAACAAGAGTGATTAATCCGGCAGGATTTGGGAAGAGACGGGCCATCTTGATGGTTTGAACTTGGGCAGTCAGTTATACGCCTGTAGGAGATACTGTTGCTCATGAACTTGCTCGAGCTCTTGCATAGCAGGTTGTGCGCCTTTCTGACCGTGATAATTAGAGTGGTAGAGTGATATATCGCTGCTTCCGTCCTGTGTTGATGTTGAGCGAGCCAACGCTGGTGGCGGCGTCAAAGACGAAGGACAAGGCTACTGATTTTCCGGTTACAAGCATCCAGAGAGGTACACAATATTGTCTTGTCATCGTCTCAAATTATTGTGGAAGTAATGTATTGCTGTCGCTGTCTGTGTTGATGTTGGGCGGGTTATCGTCGAAAGCGCCGTCGAAGGTGCTGGCTCCACGGTTTGCGGCTAGAGAAATACCACCTCTCCAAATTGGCACGGTTGTGTGCGGTGATAAATTGAATATGTCGACCTTACGAAGAGCGTTTTGGCAACATGATAGTAGCTGCGATGGAAGTAAGGGGCGCACCTTGACGGTATCGATTCTTCAAATGGCTCTGGTATGACTTCTCTCTCATCGCACTCCCTACCAGCCCCTTGATATCCTCCCCTCCTGCAGACCCGATGATGAGCCGTTGTTCTGGCATTGGATATTTTTCCTTGGTTCAAATGCTGTACCGAACTCCAGCTGACCAGTCTGCGCCAATTGGCAAAAATGAATTACGCTGACGTCAGGCGAGAGCTTGTTGAGGGCGACAGCATCGAGAAAGCTCTGAGCATGTCGGCGAAGCTAGTCCCAGTGTCTTTGAGACCTTAGCAGGTTCGTGAGGTGAATCTATTTCAACCGTAGCAGGCTCATGAGGTAAATCTTCACAGGATGCAAAACCTTATTCTCTCTACTTGTGTACGGAAAAGAGAACTAAAGTTTCTGCACAGGAATACCATGGGCTCGGAGCCTGGCAGCAATTGCACCGAATTTCCGGTGGGTATTCTATTGTCATGGACCCCGGCGAGCCCTCCAGCACACGCCGGAGCTCCAGATATACGACCGATTTTATACGAATGTGCAGCCAAATACTAGTTGTTTTACGGTACCAAACAAATTTGTCTCCGTTCTAATGTTCTACATAATTGTCCTGCGTGTGTGGGAGATCATTCTAATCAGCCAGTAAAAGTCAAAATCAGAGTCAACGATCGATTTCGAAGCTCTGGAGCGCCCTCTCGGAGCTTTCTTGTTTAGGGGTTTTTGATCGGACTCCTTCCCCACATTTTCGAGACGCGTCGCGTCGTTTGAGGATGAAGGACAGTTGTAAAGCATACGGAAGGGAAGGAATGGCGTCGACGGGAGTTGAGGGATGAGGAACAAAGTTGTGAGCATGCGGGAACGCGTTGTGGCCTTCTACAACGCGTTTAACAACACGAAACAACTCATACTATTTCAACATTTGGAGCAATTTCTAGAGCCTAGCAGAGGTATTCTGTACAGGCTTCATTTGTGGAACAGTATACAAAGATCTTTAGTGTGATACCCTGCTCTCATATCTCTTTAGTGACCCAGAATGTTCAGTGCCACAAGGAAGTATATTCCTGAAGCAAAACTAATGTGTGAGTATCGATAGCAAGACAATAGAAGTTATACAAGAAAGACAGCAATCTCAAAAACCATAGATGATATGTATACAATGAGTTCAAGAATAAAACAAAAGAGAGACCTAGTATATATGATGTCCGTCGCATTATTTGTCCTCTCCTGCTTGTTCCTGCACATATCCTCCAGGTCTATTGTACACGGGAGTAGGGTACGGATAGCTGTGTGACGACATCGAAGCCAGTGCATCTGTCCGTGCAGACATCGTGTAGGAAAGCGGATAAGGTGGGGGATATGCAGGCATTAACGTGCCCTGATAATACTGGGCAGTCTGTGGTGAGTAAGCGTGATGCTCGCCATCCTGTACTGGCTGCGGGACGATATAGAATTGTGGAAAGTACTGGGCAGGGGGTGTTGGATGTGCAGGCACCACCTCTGTAGACTTGCTGGCCGTGGGTGGCTGCAACGGCGGCGGAGGTGGTGGATAGTGGTTGGGATACGGCGATAAATAAGCTGTGGGACCCACATAGGGTACAACAGCTGAAGCAGCCGCTGCAGGGGGCCCATGCCCTGTAGGTGGCTGCTCGCCGCCAGTTGCAATAGGCACGCCGTGTTGCTGGTCAACGGTGTTGCCTGCGCGACCTCAATACAAATCAAAAGATTATTTCGTGAATTTCCCAACGATTCAAAGCGCAGAGGTAGGGGGGGGGGGTTGGAATGGCGAGAGTAGAAATGATACACACCTTTTCCATCGCGCTTCTTGTAGGGACCTCTCTTCACACCCTTTTTCCTTTCTTTACGCTGAGAATCAACACATTCTTCGGAGATACCGTATTTAACACAGCGAAGACAGGGCCGGGCATCGTCACACTTCTTGCAGGCCTTCTGACAGTTGGTACAAGCATTCTTGACCTGCCTACGCTTAGAACGAAGAGACGGAGGCTGAACGAGACCTTGGGTGGATGAGAAGGGATACATATGCATTGGCATAGCCGAATAGGTCACAGGATGAGTATGGGGGATCGGATGGTGAGGAATGACGGGGCGAACGGGATCATCAGCATCGGGACTATTAGATACAGAGGAGGACATTGTCGAAGAAAAAAGAGTAAAAAGAGGAGAGCCAGATGGTATAAAGGCTATGTGGTAGTTAACTCGGATTCAGTTTCGGCACATGACACGACACAGACAGAAGGATTGTTACCTAAAGGACAGACAAGTAGGCGATTTTATATGTACAGCCCTGCAAGACCGAATTATATGGTCGACCTTGTGCAAGCCGTCTGTGAACGGCGTCTTGACTGTCAGTGAAAGCAGGAGCCCACTGCCGCTAGCGCGTCAAAAGACAGCCTGACATGCTGACACCGCATGTTATTGGGCCTCACTTTGAGCGTTTTCTAATCCTAGTATTCGCAGCATAATACAGATCCTTCTCGATGTGCTAGAACATTATATATACCCCTTACTTACGATCCGCCGGACCCCATTTTTCTGCTTTACTTATTCCCCAAGCGGGCATCAGCCACATATGTAAATAGATGTAAACAAAGACATGAGGAAGGGACAATCGAGGGCCTGTCGCTGCTGCCTCTAACGCTGAGCTCGGCCGTCGCCAATTTTTTCTTTTTATTTCTCATTTTTTCCTTTCTTTTATTCTCTCTCTTTCTTTTTTATTCATGTCTGCACCGCCCTCGCCTCGTGCCCGCAAGGTCTCCCACCGAAAGAGGGATCGTCCACCTGCCCTCGACATACACGACCTCCAGAACAAGGCTTCTTCAGATACTGACATTCTCTATCAACGCGACATTACAGTGCAGGTAACTCATTGCTCTTCTCTTCTATCTTTGATCTTCTCTCATTAGCATTTAGCCTAGCGTCCATGTCGAGCCAGCGCCAATTGAGGACACCCCAATCGACTCGGATTACCCGGTTTCTCGTCCAGGCTCTGCCACTTCATCCCTTGACCCGTACTATTTTGGTATCCAGTCTCCTTCAGATTCGCCTTTGCCTCCCCTTCCTGCCACTGGCTCTTTTGCCAGCACTACTCCTGATCCTCCTTCTCAACACGAACCCGTCACGCCAGCGAGAGATCCCTCTTCTATCGACAGACGCGGTCTCGTTGGTGTTGGCGAGCTCACGACACCGCGATGGACTCGAGCCGAGCAAGAGTCTGATACTCATCCTCCAATCCCCGATCAGGATGCTGAGAGGGAGGAATATCAAGTGGTCATACCTGAGGACGAGGTGGACGATGAGCCTGACAGTCCGTGGACCATTGAAGCCGTGGACGGTGAAATGTCCGAGAAAGAAGACGTATGTTCACTGTGTATTTACATTCATTCACTTGCGTCTCAACGAATGTCCAACAGGTCATGCCAGTCAAGCAAGTTTCAAGACCTCTCCGCGCGCGCCCATCAATGACCGAAGAGAGTGGTGGTGAAGAGATTCTATATCCGCGCAAACCCTCCTCGACGAGTGTCTCTACTCTACCCAAGTCTCCACCCTCTTTCGACGCACCGAGCGTTCCACCCATCGAGTCTTCTAGCTCAGAGGCAAACATAGCTTCGTCGCCTCCAAGTGCCTTTACTCAACCTCATCGTCGAGCTAGAAAGCGTACTTCCGATGAATTTGAAATGGACCAAACAGGGTCTCTCGTGTCCAAGCGTGCGAGCGCTGTCACGTCTAGAGACAAGCCAAAGGAGGATGTCAAGCCCGCCGCGCGTAGACATAGAAGTCTAAATGCGGCTACCCTGTCCAGCACCTTATCCTCGCGAGACAGTAAAGGCAAAGAGCGACGAAGAGACAGTGCTGGGCTCTCTATAAGCAGCAGTGTAAAGGTCTCCAAGGGCTCAGAAAGGCACAGTCGACAAGCCTCTGCTAGCTCTTCCTCATCTAACCACGCGGACACCCTGCACGCTCGGCGCACTGTAGGTGCTGATTTCTCGCATCTTCCTCCCTCTCCGTCATCATCTTCGATACAGCAGTTTCTGAGGAACACTGGCAGCGCCACTGGCCCTCACACTCCCCCACTGAGTTCTTCATCAAAGGAACATCAGTTCTCTCACGCTTCACCCAACGTAGCCCACTCGCTTCTGAGAGGCACTCAAGAGGGCTGGTCAGGGCTGGATGACGAAGCAACTGCAGAGGCTTTACGGAAACTAGACGGTTTGTCAGGGAAGACTGCCCGTGCGAGGGCCAGCGTAGGCAGCCTGGGACGACAAGGCAGCCAGAGCCGGCCCGGCACGCCCGGCAGCCGATCAGGGAACCAGTGGGAAGGTGTCAGCGCCGACAGTGGTGTGAAACGACGAGGCAGCCAGAGAGACAGCGCAAGCAGCGTGAAAGAGAAAGAACCTGCTCAACGACATGTGGTAGGACTTGGAATTATCGGTTCCAACTTTGATTTGGAGACGGCGGGTAGCGCGATCAGCAGCGACGAACAGCCAGCGGTTCATCCTGGCTCTACCGTAGAGAAGACGCCGAAAAAGACTGGATCAACAAGTGCAAGGTCCAGTTTTACGCCAAAGCGAGGCTCCACTTCATCTACAACTAACGCTAGCACCCCAACAACTAGCTCCCGAGATTCGGTAACCATGTCAGCAGCCACGAGCGTGACTTCTATGTCTGGCGCTTCAGGTCGTCATTCGAATAACAAGGCCAGGAGAAATAGTGCTAGTAGTGATGTGTCTAGCATACATTCGGGCGACGCAACTTCGTTGAAAGATCGTGTTGCATCTCTAGCCATTAGTGGAGATGCTTCGGAGGATGCTGTTGTTCCCCCGGTTCCCCCTCTTCCCAAAGATCTATCAACTTACCGCTCGCCTCCTAGTACGGCGATTGGAATGACTTTCCCTGTTGATGACAAACCGCGTAGCAGTCACGATAGCGATCGTGGAGTCTCTCTTGAGGTGCCCCCAGCCGAATCTGGTGCTTCAAAGCAAACTTCAGCACGCCGTCAAAGCCAGCACTACAGCACTTCCAATTATACCAGTGCTTCCGATTCCGCTCCTGCTGTTATGAAGACGCCTTCAAAGAAATGGAGTTTCACTAATGCGCTTAACTTGAAGCTGTCTAGCTCTCCCTCCACGTCCTCCAAACATGGAGGATTCCCAGTCAGTCCTCGTGCTGTCACATTCAACGGTCAGCCGTCATTACGTAAGTCAACTTCAAAGGATCAGGCTTTTTCGCCTTCCTCTACATCCAGCAAGAGTCCTTGGTCTCCTGATCAACCAGAAGCAATGGCCTCCGCTGCCTCTCTGGCCTCAGTTTCCTCTGTGGGTTCGGTTCGTACGTCTGCTCTTCCTTCGGCTACCGCTACGCCTTCAGTATCAAAGACTCCCGATCGAGTTGCTGTTCCCAGTCGCTCTGGAACAGATTCTAGTGCTAGTACGAATCATGGACTTGCAGCGCCCCAAGCGTCTCATGTGGGTCCTCTGAGCCCGTCTTCTTCGGTGCGCCGTCACCAGTCCAAACGACTTACGCCCTCTTCTATTCCTTTCTTCCGACGCTCTTCTTCGCAATCGATGCAGCTACCTACGAGTACGGTTCCGACTCCATCTTCCCCCACTTTTACCAATGATACAGAGGTCACGGCATCATCGCGCTATAAGCAGAGCATCTCTCCTGGCCCAGACTACAGCGCCCCCTCCACCTCGGTTCCCGGCTCCACACACAAGAAATCGTCTGTTTTGAGTTTAGGGTTGCCTTCATTGCTGAAATCCAGTTCGAGAAAGAGTCTGCATGCTGACTCCAAGGATGCGGCGAGGGACGTACAGAGGGCGAGGGAATTAGCTAAGGAGTCCAGCAAGGAGAAATTGAGGTCAGAGAAGGAAACGCCCAAGAAAGATGACAAGGATCGTAGCGAGAGCAGAATTTCGGTTCTCATGGGGAGAAAAAGGGGCAAGGTAAGTTTACTCAATCCGGTTGTTTCTATTTCGGGTTTGACGTCTTCTTAATCTCTGCGCAACGCATGATAACTTAATACTAATCCTCGTATTGCAGACCCTTTCATCGACCGATCCTTGAAAGCCGCGGTCGCCTGTACACATGCCTCCGATGCAGATCTCGGCATTGGAACCAGCTACCGCTCAGCGAGTGGCTAGACTTAAGCCATCTGCCCCATCCACACCATCTACTTCCTCTACTCCAAATACTACCGGGGTGTCTTCTTCTTCGAGAGTTATGTTGCAGACAGTGAGCTCAATGCAGAAGCAATCCGATACTTCTCTACGAAGTCGGAATCGATTTCCTACCATTGCTGGCTCGCCTTCGGTAGGAACCGTCGCACAACTTTCTAAGGAAAATAAGGAGCCTCCTCCGTCATCTCTGGCGAATTCTGTGTCAGGATATCCCAAGGAGACCCCTACTAAAATTCCCCGCATCTCGAGTCGTACCTCCGCTGTCGCCTCGCCTACATTGAAAGGCACGAATTCGAGGAACTCGACGATCACCGCTCGGCGAACGAGCACCATGATTGGCGGTGCCATTCTATCTGCAAATCCTTCACCCACCACTGGTCTATCTGCCAATGAGTTCGGTGTAATGGATAATGGAGATGGTCCAACGCCCAAAGCGACTACGAGAACCACCCCCACTAGGGCATCCCCTCCCAGTAACACCACGTCTACGTCTCGAGTACCTCGTCAGGTATCGGCAAGCGCCTCGACGTCAGGGAGTATACTGCCTCGCAAGAGTAACCGAGACTATATCTTTTACTGGACTTCGGAAGTCCTCCGCAGGCTCTGTGGCATCTTCATCTAATGCGGCTAACACGACGATACCGAGTGATTCTGGAATGTCCCGTCCCCGGTTCTCCGCACTTTCGCCTTCCAAAGGCCTTAAGCTTCTCAGTCCAAAGATTTCATTGTCTTCCGCCCGCTCATCCAATGCCGGCAGTCCTCGAGAAACAAATCCCGCCATTGGCACACCGTCTTCAAGTCAACACTCTTTAACGACACCTTCTCCTGCCCCTAGTCCGGTAGATGAGGAAGAACAAGCTGGCGATAATGAGATGATGCGTTATATTAGACGGCAGCAAGCGAAGAAATTGCAGAGTGGTGCAACGCAAGAAGAGTTGGATGAGCTTTTACGATTTCCTGATCCTTTGCCTCCTGGCACTCCTATGTCTCCTTCAGGTAAGTTCAAGCCTCTTTGGCAGCTTTCTATGATTCTCAAGAAGACTACATTTAGCTGCCCTCAAAGCAGTCTGCGAGTTCGAGCACAAAGAAATGCTCGACTATGCCAATGTTTATTGCTTTGGTGCTCGCAGCCAGAAGCATTTCGCTATCTTGGATCATTCAACAAATAACTATGGCTATGATGATGATCGCGTCGATTACCAGGTGGTCAATCATGATCATCTTGCGTACCGTTATGAGGTTATCGACACTCACGGGAAAGGCTCATTTGGACAAGTGCACCACTGTAGAGACCATTGTAGCGGCGAGTCGGTGGCTGTCAAAATCATCCGGAACAAGAAGAGATTTCATCACCAGGCTCTCATGGAAATTAAGATTCTTGACAATCTTCGGAAATGGGTATGTATATGTTGAGCTATGCACGAGATGACTTTCTAACGGCTAGTTTTTAGGATCCTGAGCAGAAACATCACGTCATCAAGATGACCGAGCATTTCTACTTCCGCAACCACCTCTGCATCGCAATGGAACTCCTGAGCATCAACCTTTACGAGTTAATCAAGGCGAATGGTTTTGTTGGATTCACGACAGCACTTATATGCTGGTTCACGAGTCAAATGCTTATGTCCCTTTCCCTGATGCGCCATCATCGTATCCACTGTGACCTCAAGCCTGAGGTAAGAATTCGCGTCTTGACCTAGCTTATCTATATTTATCGTTTTTTTTCTTCCAGAATGTCCTTCTGTGCCATCCTGCAAAGAGTGGAATCAAAGTAATCGATTTCGGCAGCAGTTGCTTTGAGCACGAGAAGAGTAAGTTTGGGACACTTTTACTGTGTTCTAAGCTAACAACAACCTTTCAGTTTACACGTATATACTGAGTCGCTTCTATCGTTCACCAGAAGTAATCCTCGGCATGAATTATCATATGGCCATCGACATGTGGAGTCTGGGATGTATTCTTGCCGAACTTTATACTGGGTTCCCGATTCTCCCCGGAGAAAATGAACAAGAGCAATTGTCTTGTATCATGGAGGTTCTAGGTGTTCATGACAAAGAATTTGTCAATCGCAGCTCTCGAAAGAAGTTGTTCTTCGGTAAGTCCTTTTGCGACTCTTGTTCTGGGCCACTGATCTCATCGACTGGCGATTAGAACCTAATGGAGCGCCCCGAACGGTCATCAACTCCAAGGGTCGTCGTCGTCGGCCGGGCACAAAAACTCTCGCCCAGGTTCTTCGTTGCAATGATGAGGATTTCGTAGATTTTATTGCGAAATGTCTTGTCTGGGATCCTGAGCGACGAATCAAACCACAGGCTGCCATGCGACATCCCTTTGTGACTGCTGGTCGGTGACCTAAAGTTCTGGCTTACTGTAGCGAAATGATTTTGTGTTCGCTTTTCATGACCTAGTTACTCGTTCTTGTTCATGCTACTGGATATCGTTGCGCATGCTTAGATCGGATTTAAAAGTGAACCCTCAACCCAATACCCTGTCCATTTCTTCTGTTTTGCTATTTTGTCTTTCTGTGCACGTCTTCATTAAACTTGCATTACTGTTCTGCAAAATATAATTCCTGCATAGTCTATTTGGAAACTGGCTTTTTTATATTTGGTGAATCTGTGTCTCATGATTGAAATTCTACTTTCATCGGGTTGTGCAAGTAAAGTTGAGTGAGAGCGTGGTGAGACATTCTAGCGAACTAGAGGATTTTTGTCATTGAAAGCACCTAAGATTTTTGTCAATGAAGAATCAAAATAAATTGGGCATGGTAGTGGTCGTAAATGCAGTGGTGTACGGAAGAAATGACACTTGTTAACGCGCAATATCCTATTATACTATTCAATTGCACATGATCAACAGTCAACCAATTACTTTAATTTTGCTCAATGAGTGCACCGATGAGAGCGAAGAAACAACAAATCGTAGCATAAAGAAAACCGGCTACAAATGAAAGGTACTGTGGTGGAAATGAAAAGTCGTGGCAGAAATCATTATAGACGGAGCTGTAATGGGAAGAGAGCAAGATTGAGGAAAGGCGAAGGTACACAAAGAAAGGGGAAACATACATCCACTGCGCAATGGCTTGGGTAAAACTTTGATAAAATAACTTCCCATAGTACATGAGAAAAAGACTAAAGCGAGACTGAGCACCTATTAGCGAATGAAAGACAAATAAACTCACTAGCCATCTCTCAAGTCTTCGACAAGGTCCTCCCCAAGTTGCTTGAGGTCGTTCATAGTGACTATGCCTTTTGCAAGGCTTGCGGCGCCAATGAGAGCGAACGGCATGATAGCGAGTAAAACTAGGCTTCTGAGCATTTTGGAATTTGAGCAAGCAAGCAAGTAGAAAGAGTCTGCATGACAAAAGAACGCAAGAGAAATGTTAATAGGTGACAGGAAGTGAACTGATTGAGAGCAAACCTGGTGGAGGTTGAAAATTCGAAAGAATGGCGAACGAGACGAAAGAAAGAAAGACGAAAGACGAAAGATGAAAGAGACAGCGTCCGACTAATAAATAGCCGGAAAAGCCGTGACCGCGCGATTATCTTATCAAGACTAGATTACTTCTAAAGAGATTTGACCTGCACATACTTGGTAGGTTCGCAGTGGGCTCGTCGCGATATGATGCAGCGAGGAGTTGTTGGACAGCGTTTTGACACGAGAACGCAACAGTTCTGTCTTGAAGATACACGTAACTTCAATCAACTTCAAGTCGTTAAGTGGGAGTAATAAACTCGATATTTGCAGATGATAACTCACTGTGGTTGCCCGGTGAAGCAAAAGAGGATTAAGTCTGACAGAAATGTAATAAGCAGATTCGGGAACTTGAAGGAGTTCGCAAAAGCAGGAGAAAGAGGAGGCCAAGAGCAACAAGATTTCGTGCGAGTATATGGTAAAGATGGTCTGTACGGCGAGGATGACCTGACAAAGTTGGAGGGCGAAGAGTTGGATATTCTGTCGGAGGAAGACCTGGACAAATGAGATGAGCAAATTTTACATTAAAGCGAGAGTAAGTCTCCTACCTCGGCTCTAGATGTTACCAGATAATGTGAAGAGAGAGACGACCGCTTATTGCGCCAATAGCTTCCCCGTAGCATCCGTGAAGGATAGAAATTATGTCAAAATACAGTTTGAGAGTCCAATTCTTGAAAAAGTCCATTACTTCAAGCAAGAGAAAATAGGGTAAAGAAGAAAAAAAAATCTCCGAGTCGTGTGAGTACAGTCCCGGGACCCGGGAGCTGCCCGATCCGACGATTCCGATCCGTCGTCGCGCACTAACGGAATTACTAGGAGTCTTGTCACGACCATTCAATATTAATTGTGGAATAAGTATTGAACATGCACATTTACATCTCAGTAGGCATCGAATTTGGAGGTACCACCATAATCTATACTGATTGTAACAATGTGTGCAGGGTACTACATAGAAATAGCAGGTCGGAATGTCTCTCATTTGCATCTAGGCTGGCGTACTATGAACTTCAAATACTAATCCTAGTTAGATGGACCTAGCTGTGAGCTCTTGCACGTATAATGGAATACTATTAATGACACTTACTCGAGATAGGTTGAGAATTACCGCAACACCAGGGCATATCTCCCACCTAGCTGTATGAGCAATAACGTCCTCAAGATCCACAATTTCCAGTCGATTTGAGAAAGATGACGACACCATCTTTGCCTCGAAGCCCCTATACCAAAAAGACATGAAAGGGTCATCCTTGGTGGTAGACATCGATTTGCAGCGCTTGATGGCTAAGCGAATGCATCCGTCCTCTTCGTATATGTATTGAATTTGACCGCCGACCCACTCCATTGCCAAATGTTTGTGGGCAGGGCGAAAACATACATAGCTGTTCGAGACTTGTTTTGAGCTGGAAGTGGTATAGAAGCCACGGGGGGCAGGTATACACGAAAAACAGCCCACTTTGTCGGTCTGAGGGTGAAGGAAAGCGCGAAGCTCTGAAGGAAAAGGTATGGGTGACTTTCCATCTGAATGGCTGAAGTCCGGATTTGACGTGCTGTTATCAACAGTTAAATTCTCAGTGATCATGTCTTGGGCGTCGGCAGTCCTCTCGCTGCTTATAGACGAGAAGGTCGCTCCATGAGAATCATACCCATAGGCCTTGTCCAGAATCTTCTGGCAATATCTCAACAGCGGGGGGCAATCCGTTCGCAAAAGCCATTGGCGAAATAAGGCCCCCTTGTTGAAAGAGTGCAGAATTGTCTTCTCCAGTTTCCCTATATAATAGGACCCCTTGTGAATCAGATGAGCCAAACGGACTTGAGCATACGACGCATACCTATTATATGATTGGTGGGTATCCTTTGCAATTTTCCAATCAACCGCTCAAAAGAAAAGGCCCACCAGTTCCGAACAGTGCTGAAGGACTCCATGCAATCGTAGATGTGGAAAGCCAGATGGTGGGAAGGTTGGATGAAGCCTGGAAAATTATTCTTCAACCCGACAATGTGCGCTCTAAAGGACTGACGAAACGACTCCCTATCATTCAGTGTCAAAGTATTTTTTGCCATAATAATAGAGGCACACGTGAGCGACATGGATGTCTCAAGAACCGAAGTCATCTCTGAAGGATTTGCTGAGATGGGTGACTCGACTTTCCAAAGGCTGAGCAAAGCCAGAGGAACATATATAGCGAACAGAGTTCGCCAATGATCTGCCTTTAATGTTCCTGCCTTTGGAAGACCGACATCCGGTGGAGGCTTGGAGAGCCAGGTTGGTGTAATTACATTGCGAACAGCCTCTTGGATCCGTTGAAGTACACTGACTGAATCAATGTGCGTCCACTTCATCCCCTCGTGTGGCTTTGTCCTGCGCTATTCTTCTCTTGAGTGGTTCTGACAATCATCTACTGAGAAGCAAAGCTTACCCAAGTGATCAGCTGCTGTATTAGCTGCTCTTTGCGAAACTTCCCAACAGGTAACCGATTGATATCGATGCATACGTAAATCAATGCATGCAAAGACTTTCCTTCTAAAAATTTCTTTAGTACACGGCGCCCATCAGCGTCATCCACAAAAGGTTGTTGCATCTTCCGATGAATGTGTCCGACTGCATAAGCAGCATGATAATTCATTCTACTACTCAAAGCAGCAAAGAGCTCCTCGCGATCCTGTGCGGAAAGAGAATAGCACTCGGCTTGCGGTCCATGATCCCAGTCCTGAGTAGGTTCTGATGAGAGAGGCCGCTTGGCCCATGGAACTGAGGGGGCCTCGGAGTCTCTAGGCGTAAAAAAAGGCCACTTGAATTGTTTCTCCTTGACGCAATCAACTCGCTGTGTAAGGGCGAGACAGGAAATAAGACCATAACTTCGATTGTGAAGAAACTGAGACTTACCCATCTCACAAGAGCATGAACCATGGCGCCCTTGGTTAAGTCCTTCTTTGTGATAAGTGGTTGAACTTTGAGTCGTTCTTCATACTGATGAGGGAAAACCATCAAGTCATTGCAAACATAGGCAAGTGCGTCCCACTTGCGAGCTTTCAAACGTCGACACATAGCTTTTACTTCCGCCGTTGTTTCTGGAGCATTCCCAGAGAGCTCCATATGAATATCATAAACATCTTGGAATGCACGTACATCGTTCCAGATGGCATTCTTGAGGGGAAGCATTCGCTGTATGCGATATTCTTTGAGGTCTGCGGATAGGTGCGCCCACTCCACTAACAGGAGTCGTTGTTCGTCATGCTTCTCTTCAAGGTCCAGAGGTTTCATGATATGCTGCAGCCGGTCTGGAATGGGACTGTTTGGCTTGTTTTTAGATCCTGACAAGGTGATCGAAAGATGAGGAGGTGGAACGAAGTCAAAGTGGAAGGCAAAAAAGTCGGCTCGCTCTACCTCGCTATTCTTCTCTGGGTTATCTAGACCCAAGGCCACTCGGAAAAAGTTTTGCTGGACGCGTTGAAAGATGGTGTGCATCGGGTTGACAACAAGTTGTTTTGAAGGTCGCCAGTAGGGCAAGCGCCAGAGTTCAGAATATCGGGTGCCGTATACCTGCTCGATCCGTGTGCGGTCTTTCTCGTCTTCTGCATCTCTCCATAATTCTGCGCCCAACTTCAAGAATTCATCGTCGAGAGGCTCCCAATTTTCATAATCAGTCCTTCCCAAGTGTGCTGTGTGCCAGCACTTACATATAAAACAAAAATGATGTGACGTGACATCCAACAGCCCTGCGTAAGGGCGCGCAGCTTTAAAGTCCATGACATCGTTCGCAATTGCAATTCGAAAGGTCCTTTCATATGGTGATAATTTCTCTCCAAGACGGTACGTGTTGTACGTGGCATAAGGTGTGAACCCACAGCAGTAAGCGATTTCCAGGTCAGTAATAAGGGGTCGTAGATAATGACAGTGAGCTGCCTGTTTACTGTCAGGCTCTCGCGGGCCTTGGATTATTCCAGGAATGTAAATGTAGGCAGGATCGTTCGCTATTTGAAGCGGAAGATTCAAGCAGAATAAGGCCATGACGCCGGTAGAAGCACTACGGCCACGGATCCGATTTCCTTCGACGTTGAAAGAGTCTCCGTGTAGCCTAAATAACCATCGCCCCTCTTCACCACGGTCTGCGATGAAATCTGCTCCATCAGCTGCTCGTAAACCTCTTATGAACTCTCCATCTCGTGCATCTCGTTTCTCTGCAGGAGCATAAGGTGATTTCGTAACATCATTGCAAAAAGCATCGCCATACTGCTCGATACCAGGAAGTGCAATGAATTTTCCGAACCAATCGGTGAAGGGATAGTAATGATAAAACTTTATTGGTTTATTAAACCGTAAGAGAGGGGTAGAGCAAGGTTCACTCGATGACATCGCTCTGTATGAACATATGCTGGGATAAGTTGGGTCGGCACCCTCGGTGGAATAGCTTGGCGGATAGGTGAAACTGCAGCTCGGGCACACTGCATAAGGGATGCTGACTATACCCAGATTGAGTCGATCTTCTAATGTAGTGATGGATTCTGGGACAGCAGAGATAGCATTTCTTTGCAATATATTAGGTCCGTCAGGGGTAAGAAGAGTCATGGAGAATCCAAATAGTTTTAGGGCTTTCAGCATGAACCCAGCCCCACGCTCAGAAGCTCCCTCAAACACCCTGTTGACAAGTGCTATACAGTACGCAATCAATGTCGGGGTCTGATGACGGGAGCTCGGGTCCATAAAAGCTTTTCCTATAGGACAGTAACATAGTTTTAATCGATTCTGTAGCCTCTGAAAAATTACTCACTGTTATCGATTCTCAACGGCGTCATGTCCGGGTACTTCTTACGCAAAAGCTCCAATCGGTTACGCAGTAACCTAAGGCGACCTCTGGTTTCTTTAGCTACTGTATCCGTTAGATCAGATTGCTGAATGGATCCGACGTATTCCTGTGCGAATTGTACGGCCCCTTCAACTTCACGTAAGGTTGTCTGGATGTTGGAGGCATTGGAGTTGTCGGAAAGCTGAGTGAGTGTCGTCTCCATCTCGGTTAAAGCATTTTGAGCGATTGTTGCCTTCACAATGGAACGTTTTACCGACATATGTGTGAGGTGGGATTCTCCGAAGGGGTGAAGGTAACCATCCTTTCCCGGGATCATTATCGACTCGAAACTATCGGGATTGCCACCGGTCGTGGTTCGCGCCTCTTTTTCCTGTTCGTCTAGAAATATCTTTGACCGCTAACAATCGCAAAAATAAAAGCTCAATTCCATACTGCGAGCATCCGATGAGAAGTCGTAGGGACTTACCGCTACTTCGTTAACATGTTTGAAGAGCTTATCTAAATCCGAGAGTTCGAGAAGGTTTGGCGAAGGAAGGTCGCTAGTTCGATTTAGTGCAATCGTCGCCATAACGCTATCACCATAATTAAAGACACTCGAGCTTGAAGCTTGAGGGGCTGGAGTGGTGTGTCGAGTCACTGAAGCTGAGGTACAAGGTAAAGAGGGAGAGTGATGAATAGGTGGCAGAGTGTAGCATTCATCGTCTTCTTCACTCCGTCTACGCTTCCCCAAGAGGGATTGAAATTTAGATACCGAAGAGTTGTGATTGCTAGAGATGAGAGTCAAGCTCGGATGTTCCTCAGATGAATGAGTCTCATCGTCTTTAAAATTGGAGACCAGAAATTCACGAAACTTAGAGACCATGAATAGATAGAAACGAGTTGAGTAGAAGTATACAAAGACTCCCGTCGACGTTTAATTAAGCGCCTGGATGATCGGTGTATCATGTGACATAGATACCCAGAACTGAACATTGCGAAACTTGAAGTCACTTCGCTTGAGATGCTTCACATCGCAACTGTGTTTCTCCGACGATTTGATCTGAAGAACTCGTACTGCAAGAGCGACCCGTTTCTTCTCGTGCCCTTTTCAGTCGTACGTGTCGCCCTTTCGTATAAGTACACGCCATAATTTCTAACAGTGTTTTACAGTGTTTTAAGAGGAACAACGGGACATTAAGACGTTTCCTTCGGACAGCTCAAAACTTGCGGAAATGGACTTCTGTATGTCATTCTACGGTCTTCTGCTGTTCAAGCATTCCCTCTCTGATGATTGTCTATTTGTGAACGGTACAGGGCTTCGCCATCGGGTTACGGGAGACAACGTTTATGAAGGGCATCGTATTCTGAAGGGATTGTACTATAGTTGGCAATATCTGGTTCGTACCATGTCACTTATCTGCTCACTGAATTCTGATTCGGTTGAATGACAGATATCAATATACCTCGCCCAACATTCCAGACCTACAAGAGATAGATTTTCGAATTGTTATACTTCGTCGCAGCCATCGACGACATGCTGTCCTGCATAGGCGTGATGATCATGAAGTCCATTTGCATAGCATTTGAATCGGTCTTCACCCACCGTCTTCGCAGCAAAACGTCTCTTACTTCCCTGCGAGCGGCGCTGAAGAAGTGTATGTCAGACGGGGAAGCTGGTTTTGCACTTGCGAGGGCAAGTATCGTTTCTACCCTTTGAAGGAATAGGGTTGACTTCTACGGAGGACGTGGGACTTGAAGCCAACGAGAGATGCATGGGGTTTAGAGAGGGATGGGGTGGTAGACCCACAGAATTAGAGGAGAGTCTTGTAATCATTGAGCTGGTACCCATACCATCTCCTCGCCAACGCCAACGTTCCGACCGCCCTACCAGCTCCGAGTTACCTTCGTCGACATATACCTCTACCTCACCTTCTCGTATCGGCGACCTTCCAACCTGCCTCTCAGGTTGGTTCTCACATACATTTTCCTCTTCGTCCACAGACCTTTCTCGCCCCACACTCATCATGCAAGCTCATTCCCCACCTTCGAATTCGCTCTCGACAGGGTCTACTGCCTCACCGAGGAATAGGCTGTCTGCAGCTTCTGTGTTGCTCACAGCAGCCAAGCACGGGACAGGCCATCTTGACAAGGCTATGCGGTACCTGCTGGACAGCAGCGCCACGCTAGACAAGTGCTTTGACTCAATTTGGCTGTTGGGTGCATAGCATATTGGATACGAGCAACCTCAGCTCTCGCTCTCGTGGCCAACATGCTTCCTCCGCAAGCAGCTCCTCACACTCCAACCCCAATTCACAGTTTCTATCATAATCTTAGCCTGCCTCTTCACAACCTCAGTCCCTGTCTTCTTCTGTGTCTTCATACACCACTACACCAAACGCTTCTGCCTATAACCCCAACTCTTCGGCCTCTTCCACGCATAGTATTAACAGTAAGGGCCCAAAACATCCCGGAGCGAACTGGCCTCCTGTTTTCTATGCGGACTTTATTTCGAGGGTGTGGCTTACGTATCGGTCGCATTTCACGCCCATACGGGATGAGAGGTTGAATGATTTGGCTCCTCCAGCGTGAACCGCTTATGGGTCCTCGTGCATCATCTGGTGTTTCCTCTATTCCCAATCCTACTTCTCCTTCGACGTTCTCTACCTCGTCTGCTGCATCGAGACGGACATCATCTCGGTACACCACCGACTCTTATATATCCGACTCTTCTTTGAGCACGAACTATAGTAATAATAGCAGTCGAGCGGGACCTGGGAGTCCCACGTCCACCGTGGCGTCAAAGAAATGAGGCTGGGGCGGGCTCGGTGGAGAGAAAGGCTGGACGAGTGACTTGGGTGGGGGTGTATGCTTCGTACAGGCCAGAGTCTGTTAGCCAACGCGCTGGTTCTCATGCACCTGGGGAGGGACTGGCCGCCTCATCCAGAGATGATGAGGGAGTATGCGATGTATGTGCAGATTGTGACGTGGTTCTTGATGCGCCAGCCGAGCAAGCGCCGTTTGGTGTGCATCTGATGGCGTTGGCGGGGAAGGAGTTGGGTAAGGATGTGGGGATATGGTTTGGGCCTAGTACCACTGCGGGAGCTATCAAGTGAGTGTTTCATAATTTTTCTTCTTTTGGATCTAATTAAATTTGTACAGGACGCTTGTGCATGTGTATCCTGATGCTGGGATGGGTGTTTCGGTCGCTACCGATGGAACGCTGTACCGGACGGATGTGTATGCTGCTTCTCATGGTGCTAGCTCTAGCTCGTATCCCTGTAGAGGTCTTAGGGTGATCGTCCTGTCTTATTGCTGCTTGGGATCAGGTTGGGTTTAGACGGCGTGAACTCCATTTACTACGACACTATCAAGGTTGGTATCGCCGTTTGACTCCCGCAGATTGTCATTATCAGACTGCTAATTCACTCTTCTAGCTTTTGTATGCATTCCCACAATCAGTTGGGATTTGCAGGCGGTCGGCCGAGCTCTTCGTACTATTTTGTAGGCTCTCAAGCGGATAACCTGTTTTATCTCGATTCTCATCGTACAAGGCCTGCGGTTCCTTTGCGACCGCGGTTTTTGCACTTAGGCTCAGGGTCTACGGGTGGTGTGACGGACGACGGCGGGGACGAAGGGAGAAAGATCAAGACAAGGACAAGGACAAGAAGAAACGCGCCAAGAAGGAGAAATACCCACCGAGATCGTCGAGTGGAGGTAGCATCACGAGCAGTAGTAGCGGCAGCTACATACCAGATTACACCTGCCTCGCCTTCGTCCGTCCGTACTAGATCCTCCTTCCATGCACCGTTATCCCCTTCGCCACTTCAACAGTACTCCCACAGTAATCATAACACATCATAACACAAGCCAGAGTACTACATCTGCGTCAACATCGTCGTCTTCGCATCCACCTTCGAGGACTGAGTCACCTATAGGATCACCTCCTACAGGCGATATGGATATGAGCGAGCTCACTACGGAGATGGCTGTGCCTTCGAACCATGAGTTGACGTCGATCGAGGAGCATTATGCTACGGCGGTGGGGACGCCGATGCAGAGGAACCTAAAGCATCGAAAGAGCTGTCCCAATCACGTTCAGTCTCGTTATCGTTATCGAGCGCAAGTCAACACGGGGGTGTGGATACGGAGGAAGACCCTTTGGATCCAATTACACCTGGGCCTACGGCTGCGAGGTTTGACATACCTATTCCGAGGGGGTTGGTTGACGAGGATGGGGGACCAGGTCCGGAGGGAGATGATGACAGTGATGATATTGAAGGTGATTGGGTTGAACCTTCGTTACCTAACTCACCAGTTCATACCCCTCCACCTGCCCCACTACCACCCGCACAGCCTGCTACGCAACAGGTACCGGCTGTTGTACCTGTACCTGCACGAGGGTGAGAGGCGCAGATGAATCGGGATCGGGAAAAGCGGGTGAAGAAACGAGCACGTCAGGGTCGTATCCTGAGTTTTCCATGTTCATGAAGGCGGCCATTTCGACCTTGCTTTTGCCAGCTGCGACCAGCTAGTTTATCACACGATATAAGTATGTGTACTAAAATGTAAATTGATCTTTCTACTACCGACAATATGGAAAATCGTTACCAAACATGAAGCAGTGGGAGGGAAAATTCTAAGAAAGGAATGCATAAACTATCGCCATACGTGTATAGAGTCAGGATGCCGCCTTGCGGGGCGAACGACGGAAAGATCCAGCTTCGGAGATCGCTTTCACTGCCTTTGCCTGCGCGGCTTGGTCCTCCAACACTTCTTTACAAATGGCTAACCTTCTATACTTTAGACGGCACCGGATAAAGTCGTCTGTCGCCCAATTGTGTCTGTATTGGCTCAAAAAAGGGAATTTGGTACGGGCCTGAGGTCAAACATGAGAAAAGTACCCGTGGTAGTAGCAAAGTTCATGTACCTTTTCGCGAACACGATTCAAATCTTCCACAGGCTGGTAAGTTATTGCAAGGCTACAGTCCATGTGCTCTTCTATGATATCATTGATGTATTTCTGGGACAATTGGTCAGGCAGTTCATGGCATTCAAAATCGAGCAGCGTACCTTGACTTCATCATACTTCTCATCCTCCCAACCTAGAGCCTTCTTCAAATTATAACCTCCACGATTTGGCCTCCCCACCTCACCCTGCGGCTTGGCTATAAGCCCTTGATTGGCCTGTTTCGTACGGCTCTTTGATGCGGTGGCTTTGGAGGGCCCTTCTTGTCTAGTGCGACTCCTAGACATATCTTCTTCTTGTCTAGTGCGACTCCTAGACGTATCTTCTTCTGGGCTACTGAAACGAACGTGTTTACCCTCAGTGGTGTCCCCGACTGTACGTTCTTCGGCGTAGATGCTGTTTGAAGCGACACCGCGCTCGGAGAAGGAAGATGAAGGTTGAGAATGTGTACTCGAGGCAGAACGTCCCTCTGATTCGGAATGTATGATCTTCGGTACCTCGGTAGTGGAAGGAGAGCTGGGAGGAGACGATGTATCAGAGGGATCGCTCGCTGGTTCGGAGGAATCACGGCCTCGCTCAGAAGAATCGCTCGCTGGCTCAGGTGAGTTGTGGCGTGAGGAGGAAGGGCCATATGGTGAATATCGAGCACTTTTCGAATGAGGAGTGCGGTGCGCGCCACTCGAGGAAAAGAGAGCTTCGTGATCAACGGAGACAAGAGTGTTTCTCGAGGAATAGATTTCGATATGGTCAATGGAGAGGGGTCGCCCTTCAAATGTACGGTTGCGGTAGTCCATTGGGATTCAATAATAGCTAACTTTCGAATCAAGTCCACTTTTATAGGGAAAAAATTCAAAAAAAATAAGCTGGAGACGTTTGAAAGGGAGCATGAGGTGAAGACAAACACCATTGAGTCCTCCATCGACGCCCTTGAACCCGAGTACAGCTGTAAGCCATGAAAGCGACCAAGCAGAAGCACGAGCTCACCCAGCATAATGCTGCTGATGTCACAATGGGATGGTCCGCTCTCGGTCCGATTCAATGTCTTTGTCCGACCATGTTCAAAGGGAACTTGGTATTGAACCTCAACGGACCTGAACGTCTCCGCTTCATCTTCAGCTTTCTCTAGCTAGCAAGCAATGAAGTTTCTCAAATCTCTCTTTAGCGCCAAATACAAGCAAGCGATCGTACTTCAAGGTCCTCAGGACACTGTTCTCTCCATAGCTTTCTCCGCGGACGCAAAATTTTTAGCGGCAGCAGGTACTTTATGGACCATTCGCGATGCTATCTTGAAACCTAGTATTTTTGATAGGATATGGCGGCGTTAGCATTTGGGACTTGGACACGCATGCTCTACTTTCAGTTCCCCAAACACCTCTAAGTGCCTCAAACCCCAAACGCGCTTTTGCCGCTGCATCCTGGGTACATTTCGAGCGGGGGGACAGTCATGTTCTTATTCTTGGAACGATGCAGGGAGAACTTGTAGCTTGGGACTGGGACCGTGAGCGTAAAGTTTGTACACCGTTTTCTTTCAGTTTCCGTTCTTGCATAGCTGACCGGTTTCAACCCAGCTTTTTGAGTTTATGGCTAAGAGAGCGTTGTGTGAGGAAACCTACCAGGTCATGTCTATCGATGTACATGAACAATTGGTAGCTAGTGGACACAGCGCGCGCATCGTTGCCTCTACGGCGGATCGCGCTGTGAGTGTGTGGACCTTGTCGCCATCCACTCGAGAACTCACCCGCGTTTTCCGCGTTGTTCTTTCACAACCATTCCTGCCGAAAAGTGTGCTTTTTTGCAAGAGAACTCGTGATGTGTATACGTTCGGGCGGGAGGGCGGAAACATGTGAGTCTTCATATCTACATTGAATGGCTTGAATCGACTAAAGAGTGGGTAGCATTCAGCTGGAACATAAAACCGGCGAACTCAAATGGAATAGATCCCATGGTCCAGACATAATGTAGGTTTTCCTTCACTCTCTTGAGCAGGAAATTGCAGCTAAGTCGAGTTGCTTAAGGGGCTTTGTCGCAATTGACGAGCCAAAGGATCTATTTCTGGCATGGACTGGACAGGATTTCGAGCTTTTCAAGCTTAGCAATCTGGAGCACGTCCGTACCTTCAGTAGTAAGGCTCCTCTGGTTCATTTTCCGAAGCAAGTAGCATTTGGGGAAGGCGGCAATGTCGTTGTGGGCGGAACTGACCGCAGCTGCGCTGTTCTCTACGACACCAACACTGGAACACTATTGCAGAATCTTAAGTACTCGAAGCAAGGCTTGGTACAAAACGTGACAGTAAGGCTTCTGTTCTCTTATTAAGCCTTTCTACTCATGGTATGAATAGACATGCACACTTCCTGATTTTTACCTCATCGCGATCGCTGGCTCGACCGGTCAGCAGCCAGCCGATGTGGTGGTATTCCGGAAGAAGCGCACAGATTCTATCCCCAAAGTAGCGGACCCTGTCGGCCAGCAAAAGGATGTCCTCCTCCTTCTGACAAAATCGACCATGACATACCTTCTGTTATTTGTGGGCGCCGTTCTCTGTTTAATTGGTGCACACACGATGATCACAAATTCTAGTGGAGTGGTATGCACTTACTGACTATTCCGATGCAAGCTTCCTAACCTCTCTCAAAGATACAGACTATGCTTCGTTATTTTCCCTGGGAGCTAGAAATGAAGCCGGAGTTTCGTGAACTTTTCGTGAGACTGAAGGAGAACTCAAACGTCGCTACTCAGGACACAAGTATCCCTCCTATTGGAACAAGTATCATTTCTACAAGCGTCGTCCCTACTGCTTCAACTAGTATTGTCGTCATTCCTAGTATTACCATCATTCCAGCTAGTAGCGCGAGCATTGCTTCCTCTCAAAGCAAAGCACTCGCAACAATCCTTGCCAGCTGAAAGATACCCATTTCCTTTTCCACTCATCATACTTTGCCACGAATATATGTACTATTATGATGTTGAATATCGAAATCCATTCCACAAATATTCCTGTGTAGAAGCTTTCGTCTCTTTTCCGTATACGAATATTCAATAGACAAAATACAAAATAAATGTTTGTACCCTGCCTTTATTTTTATGTAATTTACACGCTCAGGCTGAGCTTGGGCTGAGCGACGCCGAAGGCAAGCCTGGATAAGTCAACTTGTTTCTTTGCTTGTGCTTGTTGATTTGTGGTTGATTACTCCCATCGCTTCAAGACCACGTCGCTTACCGTTGACGTTGACCACGCTAAACGTTCAATTCTTCATCTTAGCATTTAAACATGCCTGCTGCCTACGATTTTCTGGAAGATGATTACGATTTTGGCGTCCTACGCCCACCAGCATTATCTGACCCTGTCACTGAACAAGATTGCCTGGAGAGCGACCGCGTCCAGTTCCAAGTTCGCCTTCTTAAATGTAAGTTACCCCCTATGCGATGCCAGATACTTGAGCTGACGTTGTGAATTAGACGGGAAAGGCATGTCAGACGTAACCGACGAGCAACTGCTATCCAGCAAAGCTTACGACATATATGTTGCGACAAAATATTTCAAATCCAGTCAGTGCGCTCGTTACTCCCCAAAACTTAAACTAATTTCTTCTTGCCAAACCTTAGAAGGCCTCCTTGCCCCCCCAACCGTCGACGACGACGCTTATCTTGACGGCGTAGCCCTCCGCTTGCGCGAGCACATGCGGGCACCCATAATGGCTGAAATCCAGGGGATGCGGGCGGGGATGTTGGCTGAAATGAACGAGTTGATGCAAGCGAATCTCCAAGCTTCTGAACAGCGTACACTTGACAGGTTGAACGGAGAATTGGACCGCAGGTTCGCAAACGTCGACCAACAACTCGCTACACTTACCCAGAATCTCACCACACTCGATGGGAGAATCACTCCAATAGGGCAGAATCTTGCCACACTTACAACCAATTTCACCATGCTCAGACAGAGGTTCAACGATGAAATCCCAGAAATCAACAGGACACTCGCCGACCTTGACACGAGATTCGCCGACCTTGACAGGAGATTCACCGACCTTGACAGGAGATTCGCCGACCTTGACAGGAGTGTTACTGAAATCAACGGCAGAGTCACCGCAGTTGATGAGAAACTCACTCAGTTCGACGAGAAGTTTGAACGTAGGATCTGCGAGCTGCAAGAGGAAGTTGACTCACTCGGAAGGAAGATTGATGCCCTTCCTGAAGATGTCGACAAGAAGATTACGAGGTTGACTAGATCGTTCAATAAAAAGCTCGACGACAAGCTGGGAGATGTGGACAAGAAATTGGCTGGGTTGCAAAAGACGGTGGATGGTCTAGTGAAGGATATGAAGGCAGTGTTTGAATTTTCTGCTGAGACCGCGACTACGGTAGCAAAGGTATGGCATACTTAACATCTCCATGCACATTCTCAACCTTTTGTTCAATGTAGGATTTCAATCGTCTTATTGCTCCTGGTGCTGCCCTTTTGCAAGTACCCTTCCTTGATGGAACCAAACCTTGGAACAAGCAGGTTGAACTGAAGCCAGAGAGGGCGGCCGCTGGTGATACGCAGATGGTTCTCCTTCCTGCTCTCAGTACACACAATGCAATTGCAAACCTTGGAAGGGAGGAGACCTATTGCTACCTGAAGGGGTATGAAGGGGAGGACTCGGAATTTTCACGAAGGCCTGGGGACTGGGACAGAACCAAGAGGGAGCTACGTGGTCGGATCTTTAATGCTGTCGGTGCGATACGTGTTTGACCTGTGCAATCCTGAATGTTTAAACTAGGGGACAAGAGCATATGTTGTGATAGTACGAAGATATACATATATTGATTTTGGGATACTTTAGAAAGCGCGTTCGGATGTCACCTTCCGCCTTGCACGAATGGCAAAGGTTCCAGCCTTTCGACAATATATTAGAAGTTTGGTGAATAATGATCGAAGAAGGGCGAACGCTCTGTTCGCATACTGAAGGGGTAGTCTTGACTGTACGCTGGCTGCAGAGCGTTGAAGTGAACTGCCCTAGCAAGACGTGATGATTCATTCAAACTTCAGCACCGTCCTCGCATAAAATACCATCTTGTCATCCATAGAATTTGGGACAAAGTCGAACTTGATTGTGTTTGCAGCGCCAGATCTCGTACTAGTTGAAGCGTAGGAAACTCCACATTTTTTCATAGCAAAGAGGCATGACAAAGGTAGAAGTCCAGCCTGTTATTAGTCTCGCAAGCCTAAATGAGTAATTCGTCCATGAAATCGTTGGCTTGCCTGTGCCCAGAATGAGAAGATCTATGGACATGAGTACAACAAGCGCTCGTCCTCACCGCAGTGGGCGACGCCGCGCGCTTATGCTTTGACCCTACTTCGATGTGCATTAGATCCTAGCCTGAGTCAAAGAAGCTTGATGGATACCTGCTTTCCCTGGCACCGTTGTTCGAACTCGTCGTTGCCTCGGAGCACGAGTTCGCTGTATTGATGACGATGTCGGAGGAACAGACGCGTATTGTCACGTTGAATCCCAGTCTCTATTTCTAGAGCCTAGCGGAGGTATTCTGTACAGGCTTCATTTGTGGAATAGTATACAAAGATCTTTTGTGCGATATCCTGCTCTCGTATCTTTTTGTGACCCAGAATGTTCAGTGCCACTAGGAAGTATATTCACGAAGTCAATAAAGCTGGGGTCAAGCCCAAGGAATACGGAGAAGGAATGTTTCAATAACCGTGTCTGACCAAAATACACTCTCATACAAGATACAAAGAAAAGATCTACAAGCTCACGCCGTAAGGTGGTACCGCAATTACAAGACGATCAACACCTTCCCGTCAACCAATTTCTTCTCTGCGGTCACTTGAGGAACGACAGCGGAGCTAAGGGGGAAAGTTGTCAGGGTAGCCTGAGTAGCAAAGGAATCCACTGCTCCTGTAACAAGGGAATTCGCGGCCTCAGTAGCAGTAAGGGCCCCGGTGGCTTCAGTAGTAAGGGACCCGACAGCTTCAGTGGCAAGAGAACCGACAGCCTCGATAGCAAGGTAAGTAGTTGGCTGCAAGTCGTCGGAATGGATCATCGAAGTGAGGGTCTCGATGGTTTTCTGGATCCGAAGCGTGAAGTGAGCACTCGAAGACTCAGCAAAGCAAACAAACAAGAGCCCACCGGAAATTTACCCTGGAACCAACGGAACG
>RCHF01003953.1:0-18613 GCA_003987895.1 Neonothopanus nambi | reverse complement strand
CGGAAAGATCCAGCTTCGGAGATCGCTTTCACTGCCTTTGCCTGCGCGGCTTGGTCCTCCAACACTTCTTTACAAATGGCTAACCTTCTATACTTTAGACGGCACCAGATAAAGTCGTCTGTCGCCCAATTGTGTCTGTATTGGCTCAAAAAAGGGAATTTGGTACGGGCCTGAGGTCAAACATGAGAAAAGTACCCGTGGTAGTAGCAAAGTTCATGTACCTTTTCGCGAACACGATTCAAATCTTCCACAGGCTGGTAAGTTATTGCAAGGCTACAGTCCATGTGCTCTTCTATGATATCATTGATGTATTTCTGGGACAATTGGTCAGGCAGTTCATGGCATTCAAAATCGAGCAGCGTACCTTGACTTCATCATACTTCTCATCCTCCCAACCTAGAGCCTTCTTCAAATTATAACCTCCACGATTTGGCCTCCCCACCTCACCCTGCGGCTTGGCTATAAGCCCTTGATTGGCCTGTTTCGTACGGCTCTTTGATGCGGTGGCTTTGGAGGGCCCTTCTTGTCTAGTGCGACTCCTAGACATATCTTCTTCTTGTCTAGTGTGACTCCTAGACGTATCTTCTTCTGGGCTACTGAAACGAACGTGTTTACCCTCAGTGGTGTCCCCGACTGTACGTTCTTCGGCGTAGATGCTGTTTGAAGCGACACCGCGCTCGGAGAAGGAAGATGAAGGTTGAGAATGTGTACTCGAGGCAGAACGTCCCTCTGATTCGGAATGTATGATCTTCGGTACCTCGGTAGTGGAAGGAGAGCTGGGAGGAGACGATGTATCAGAGGGATCGCTCGCTGGTTCGGAGGAATCACGGCCTCGCTCAGAAGAATCGCTCGCTGGCTCAGGTGAGTTGTGGCGCGAGGAGGAAGGGCCATATGGTGAATATCGAGCACTTTTCGAATGAGGAGTGCGGTGTGCGCCACTCGAGGAAAAGAGAGCTTCGTGATCAACGGAGACAAGAGTGTTTCTCGAGGAATAGATTTTGATATGGTCGATGGAGAGGGGTCGCCCTTCAAATGTACGGTTGCGGTAGTCCATTGGGATTCAATAATAGCTAACTTTCGAATCAAGTCCACTTTTATAGGGAAAAAATTCAAAAAAAATAAGCTGGAGACGTTTGAAAGGGAGCATGAGGTGAAGACAAACACCATTGAGTCCTCCATCGACGCCCTTGAACCCGAGTACAGCTGTAAGCCATGAAAGCGACCAAGCAGAAGCACGAGCTCACCCAGCATAATGCTGCTGATGTCACAATGGGACGGTCCGCTCTCGGTCCGATTCAATGTCTTTGTCCGACCATGTTCAAAGGGAACTTGGTATTGAACCTCAACGGACCTGAACGTCTCCGCTTCATCTTCAGCTTTCTCTAGCTAGCAAGCAATGAAGTTTCTCAAATCTCTCTTTAGCGCCAAATACAAGCAAGCGATCGTACTTCAAGGTCCTCGGGACGCTGTTCTCTCCGTAGCTTTCTCCGCGGACGCAAAATTTTTAGCGGCAGCAGGTACTTTATGGACCATTCGTGATGCTATCTTGAAACCTAGTATTTTTGATAGGATATGGCGGCGTTAGCATTTGGGACTTGGACACGCATGCTCTACTTTCAGTTCCCCAAACACCTCTAAGTGCCTCAAACCCCAAACGCGCTTTTGCCGCTGCATCCTGGGTACATTTCGAGCGGGGGGACAGTCATGTTCTTATTCTCGGAACGATGCAGGGAGAACTTGTAGCTTGGGACTGGGACCGTGAGCGTAAAGTTTGTACACCGTTTTCTTTCAGTTTCCGTTCTTGCATAGCTGACCGGTTTCAACCCAGCTTTTTGAGTTTATGGCTAAGAGAGCGTTGTGTGAGGAAACCTACCAGGTCATGTCTATCGATGTACATGAACAATTGGTAGCTAGTGGACACAGCGCGCGCATCGTTGCCTCTACGGCGGATCGCGCTGTGAGTGTGTGGACCTTGTCGCCATCCACTCGAGAACTCACCCGCGTTTTCCGCGTTGTTCTTTCACAACCATTCCTGCCGAAAAGTGTGCTTTTTTGCAAGAGAACTCGTGATGTGTATACGTTCGGGCGGGAGGGCGGAAACATGTGAGTCTTCATATCTACATTGAATGGCTTGAATCGACTAAAGAGTGGGTAGCATTCAGCTGGAACATAAAACCGGCGAACTCAAATGGAATAGATCCCATGGTCCAGACATAATGTAGGTTTTCCTTCACTCTCTTGAGCAGGAAATTGCAGCTAAGTCGAGTTGCTTAAGGGGCTTTGTCGCAATTGACGAGCCAAAGGATCTATTTCTGGCATGGACTGGACAGGATTTCGAGCTTTTCAAGCTTAGCAATCTGGAGCACGTCCGTACCTTCAGTAGTAAGGCTCCTCTGGTTCATTTTCCGAAGCAAGTAGCATTTGGGGAAGGCGGCAATGTCGTTGTGGGCGGAACTGACCGCAGCTGCGCTGTTCTCTACGACACCAACACTGGAACACTATTGCAGAATCTTAAGTACTCGAAGCAAGGCTTGGTACAAAACGTGACAGTAAGGCTTCTGTTCTCTTATTAAGCCTTTCTACTCATGGTATGAATAGACATGCACACTTCCTGATTTTTACCTCATCGCGATCGCTGGCTCGACCGGTCAGCAGCCAGCCGATGTGGTGGTATTCCGGAAGAAGCGCACAGATTCTATCCCCAAAGTAGCGGACCCTGTCGGCCAGCAAAAGGATGTCCTCCTCCTTCTGACAAAATCGACCATGACATACCTTCTGTTATTTGTGGGCGCCGTTCTCTGTTTAATTGGTGCACACACGATGATCACAAATTCTAGTGGAGTGGTATGCACTTACTGACTATTCCGATGCAAGCTTCCTAACCTCTCTCAAAGATACAGACTATGCTTCGTTATTTTCCCTGGGAGCTAGAAATGAAGCCGGAGTTTCGTGAACTTTTCGTGAGACTGAAGGAGAACTCAAACGTCGCTACTCAGGACACAAGTATCCCTCCTATTGGAACAAGTATCATTTCTACAAGCGTCGTCCCTACTGCTTCAACTAGTATTGTCGTCATTCCTAGTATTACCATCATTCCAGCTAGTAGCGCGAGCATTGCTTCCTCTCAAAGCAAAGCACTCGCAACAATCCTTGCCAGCTGAAAGATACCCATTTCCTTTTCCACTCATCATACTTTGCCACGAATATATGTACTATTATGATGTTGAATATCGAAATCCATTCCACAAATATTCCTGTGTAGAAGCTTTCGTCTCTTTTCCGTATACGAATATTCAATAGACAAAATACAAAATAAATGTTTGTACCCTGCCTTTATTTTTATGTAATTTACACGCTCAGGCTGAGCTTGGGCTGAGCGACGCCGAAGGCAAGCCTGGATAAGTCAACTTGTTTCTTTGCTTGTGCTTGTTGATTTGTGGTTGATTACTCCCATCGCTTCAAGACCACGTCGCTTACCGTTGACGTTGACCACGCTAAACGTTCAATTCTTCATCTTAGCATTTAAACATGCCTGCTGCCTACGATTTTCTGGAAGATGATTACGATTTTGGCGTCCTACGCCCACCAGCATTATCTGACCCTGTCACTGAACAAGATTGCCTGGAGAGCGACCGCGTCCAGTTCCAAGTTCGCCTTCTTAAATGTAAGTTACCCCCTATGCGATGCCAGATACTTGAGCTGACGTTGTGAATTAGACGGGAAAGGCATGTCAGACGTAACCGACGAGCAACTGCTATCCAGCAAAGCTTACGACATATATGTTGCGACAAAATATTTCAAATCCAGTCAGTGCGCTCGTTACTCCCCAAAACTTAAACTAATTTCTTCTTGCCAAACCTTAGAAGGCCTCCTTGCCCCCCCAACCGTCGACGACGACGCTTATCTTGACGGCGTAGCCCTCCGCTTGCGCGAGCACATGCGGGCACCCATAATGGCTGAAATCCAGGGGATGCGGGCGGGGATGTTGGCTGAAATGAACGAGTTGATGCAAGCGAATCTCCAAGCTTCTGAACAGCGTACACTTGACAGGTTGAACGGAGAATTGGACCGCAGGTTCGCAAACGTCGACCAACAACTCGCTACACTTACCCAGAATCTCACCACACTCGATGGGAGAATCACTCCAATAGGGCAGAATCTTGCCACACTTACAACCAATTTCACCATGCTCAGACAGAGGTTCAACGATGAAATCCCAGAAATCAACAGGACACTCGCCGACCTTGACACGAGATTCGCCGACCTTGACAGGAGATTCACCGACCTTGACAGGAGATTCGCCGACCTTGACAGGAGTGTTACTGAAATCAACGGCAGAGTCACCGCAGTTGATGAGAAACTCACTCAGTTCGACGAGAAGTTTGAATGTAGGATCCGCGAGCTGCAAGAGGAAGTTGACTCACTCGGAAGGAAGATTGATGCCCTTCCTGAAGATGTCGACAAGAAGATTACGAGGTTGACTAGATCGTTCAATAAAAAGCTCGACGACAAGCTGGGAGATGTGGACAAGAAATTGGCTGGGTTGCAAAAGACGGTGGATGGTCTAGTGAAGGATATGAAGGCAGTGTTTGAATTTTCTGCTGAGACCGCGACTACGGTAGCAAAGGTATGGCATACTTAACATCTCCATGCACATTCTCAACCTTTTGTTCAATGTAGGATTTCAATCGTCTTATTGCTCCTGGTGCTGCCCTTTTGCAAGTACCCTTCCTTGATGGAACCAAACCTTGGAACAAGCAGGTTGAACTGAAGCCAGAGAGGGCGGCCGCTGGTGATACGCAGATGGTTCTCCTTCCTGCTCTCAGTACACACAATGCAATTGCAAACCTTGGAAGGGAGGAGACCTATTGCTACCTGAAGGGGTATGAAGGGGAGGACTCGGAATTTTCACGAAGGCCTGGGGACTGGGACAGAACCAAGAGGGAGCTACGTGGTCGGATCTTTAATGCTGTCGGTGCGATACGTGTTTGACCTGTGCAATCCTGAATGTTTAAACTAGGGGACAAGAGCATATGTTGTGATAGTATGAAGATATACATATATTGATTTTGGGATACTTTAGAAAGCGCGTTCGGATGTCACCTTCCGCCTTGCACGAATGGCAAAGGTTCCAGCCTTTCGACAATATATTAGAAGTTTGGTGAATAATGATCGAAGAAGGGCGAACGCTCTGTTCGCATACTGAAGGGGTAGTCTTGACTGTACGCTGGCTGCAGAGTGTTGAAGTGAACTGCCCTAGCAAGACGTGATGATTCATTCAAACTTCAGCACCGTCCTCGCATAAAATACCATCTTGTCATCCATAGAATTTGGGACAAAGTCGAACTTGATTGTGTTTGCAGCGCCAGATCTCGTACTAGTTGAAGCGTAGGAAACTCCACATTTTTTCATAGCAAAGAGGCATGACAAAGGTAGAAGTCCAGCCTGTTATTAGTCTCGCAAGCCTAAATGAGTAATTCGTCCATGAAATCGTTGGCTTGCCTGTGCCCAGAATGAGAAGATCTATGGACATGAGTACAACAAGCGCTCGTCCTCACCGCGGTGGGCGACGCCGCGTGCTTATGCTTTGACCCTACTTCGATGTGCATTAGATCCTAGCCTGAGTCAAAGAAGCTTGATGGATACCTGCTTTCCCTGGCACCGTTGTTCGAACTCGTCGTTGCCTCGGAGCACAAGTTCGCTGTATTGATGACGATGTCGGAGGAACAGACGCGTATTGTCACGTTGAATCCCAGTCTCTATTTCTAGAGCCTAGCGGAGGTATTCTGTACAGGCTTCATTTGTGGAATAGTATACAAAGATCTTTTGTGCGATATCCTGCTCTCGTATCTTTTTGTGACCCAGAATGTTCAGTGCCACTAGGAAGTATATTCACGAAGTCAATAAAGCTGGGGTCAAGCCCAAGGAATACGGAGAAGGAATGTTTCAATAACCGTGTCTGACCAAAATACACTCTCATACAAGATACAAAGAAAAGATCTACAAGCTCACGCCGTAAGGTGGTACCGCAATTACAAGACGATCAACACCTTCCCGTCAACCAATTTCTTCTCTGCGGTCACTTGAGGAACGACAGCGGAGCTAAGGGGGAAAGTTGTCAGGGTAGCCTGAGTAGCAAAGGAATCCACTGCTCCTGTAACAAGGGAATTCGCGGCCTCAGTAGCAGTAAGGGCCCCGGTGGCTTCAGTAGTAAGGGACCCGACAGCTTCAGTGGCAAGAGAACCGACAGCCTCGATAGCAAGGTAAGTAGTTGGCTGCAAGTCGTCGGAATGGATCATCGAAGTGAGGGTCTCGATGGTTTTCTGGATCCGAAGCGTGAAGTGAGCACTCGAAGACTCAGCAAAGCAAACAAACAAGAGCCCACCGGAAATTTACCCTGGAACCAACGGAACGATTCAATAATTGTTACCCCTATAAAGAGGAATGACTGAACACGAGCCCACTTGGACCCTGGAGAGAAGGGGGTGGGCAAGAACGCATCGTCAGAAGGAGCAGAATCTTTTGCAGGCTTGGTGTTCGAGGGTTTTGGCGATTTCTTGTAGAGTACAACATCGGCCGGTTGTTGGCCAGTTGTTCCAGCAATCCCAATAAAAGAGCAATTGTCGAGGGTGCAACTCTGAACTGAGTATTAGTACTGCTAACTAGGAGGAGTTGTGAATAGCACTCACAGCCACCTGCTGGACGAAGCCCCCTTTCGGGTACTTGAGAGTTTGAACCTTCTTCCCTGTGCGAGTGTCGTACAACAGAGCACAACCTCGATCCGTCCCTCCAACCACCGTACTCCCGTTCTCGGCGAATACAACCTGCTTCGGATACATGATGACAGGGGTCTTGCCTTTGAAGGTACGAATGTGAGCAGAATCTCTGAGTTTGAACATCTCGAAATCTTGGCCTGTCCAGGCGACGTAACAGTCAGTGTCATTGTTGACAGAGACGGAACCCCTAATGAACAATTAGCAGCTGCAACAACGAAGGTGGGGTGACGTACATCACATCGGGCCCAGAGGTTCTGTCAGACTTCACCGCCCCGGTCTTTTGGTCCAATAGCATGCTGAGAGTATGTGAGTGAAAAAGGAGACCATCAAGTAAAAGCAAGGCCGCTTACACCATACCGCCAGACCCAGCAAATGCAACTATGCCCCGTTTGCAAAATCGAACTGTTCTAGGTAAGACGCCCGCTGCCAGAGGAACTGAAAAAATACAGCTGAAAGTTCCTGAACACGACAGGGACCACACATGGATGTGTCCATTGGCGGTAACAAAGGCTACGCGCCCATTGTGCCCAGCGGGAACTGTTTTGTCACGAACATCCAAGCACAGAACAGGTTCATTGAGTGTTCCTGGACCAGCTTTGGCAAAAGATTCGAAGAGCTGAATGGTAAGATGGTGAGTACACGTCAACAGTGCCGCAATGGTGAGTTACATACCAATTTGTGGTCATTCCAAGTCCATACAAGAATGTCACCGTGCATCGACCCTAGTAAAAGTACGTGGCGAGAGTCTTTCTCAAAAGACAGCCAAGTGGACGCCGAGAAAATATGCTTCGGATTCTGAGACGCATATGGGAGTTCTGGGAGCAAGACGGGGGTCGAGGTGGATACCTCCCATACGCGAGTTGTGCTGTGCCCTGTGGGGATAAGCGTAAGTGAGGATGTATAAAAGAACGGGAGAAGTCTATCTACCTGTAGCACACAAGAATCTTCTGTCCGCAGAGAACGACAAAGAAAGTATAGCGTCGCAGTGCCCATCGAGGGTAGAGAAGTATTGGTAAGACTGAGATATGCCCATCGCGCGACGAAACGCTGAAGAGATGAGTATAAGATAGAGATATTGTGCGGCACCCAACTGGTTCAATGAGAGTCTTGAAAAAAGCCCGAGAGTCTTTGTCTTCGTGCCATGGTACTGTTGATAAAGGAAAAGCACTGTAGGCCCTAGGGTTAGGATCCGAGTCCATTGACGTCAACGTCGAGCGCTTAGTCGTCCAGCGTCAAAAGGCACGATGAGGTTAGGGTTGGGTTACGACTGAAATTCTAGGACGAGCCTATTTTCACGCTCCTTCTTCAATATATTCAATTTTGCGAACTTCGCTATCTACTTTATAGGAAAGCTGAATCCGTAAATAATCGTTGGCGCTAATTCGGGACCAGAAAGTAATTCCTCTTTGGCTCGCCTCAGGTCTGCAAGTATGGTATGTACTTATTTTAAATATGTAGGGGACGTGTCATATTTAAAATCTGTAACTAATTCAAGCCAGGTCAGGCTCTAGGGATTCTACAACCAATCTGAAACTATAGAGTCAACACAGATATTTGGCTACCCTAACATGTAAATAAGTCTTGTCGTGTACCCCTACTCAACCTGGCCGAATTAGAAACTCATTTCACTTTATTCGATATCTAGAACGTCTTGAGAAAGTATATGGTTGACGTAGATCCACGTCCAGGCCAGCTGCATGACCAACCTCAAACCTCCTCGAGCTGCCAGAGTCTAAGTGAGGAGTATCAGTAAAAACCTGGTTTGTAGCCCAACGAAAGAAACTGGTACCTGGGAATTTGGAGCTTGGCATCCTGATCTGTTGCTGGCTCTGCCCATGGCACACGGCCCATGTACATGTCTTGCAGATAACCCGGGCGATAATAGCTTGGGGGGAGCTTTACTGGGGGGCAGCATAATGCACGTTGATGCCCAGTGCTGACCTCATAGATTCTACGAAGGCGCTTCCTCCCAGCACTTCCAATCACAGCGTTATCTTCTAGACTAGCGTCGACTTGCTGAAAAAGCGTTTGAAAATCTGGATGGCGAAACGCGACGTCTTTGACAAGTTTGACTGGCTCATCGTCGTCGAACCCCTCCTCTTCGTCGGACATTCCGTCAACGGTGAGCTTATCAATCGCTTCCAACACGTCACTCCAGGTGCACAGACCCTCCTCATCACCATTCTCTCGGGCTACACCTATCATGATGGAACAAATTTCTTGACGTCGTTGGAACTTCTATTTAGCGCAATCAGTTGATATTCTTCCATGGCACATAACGACTCACATATCGCAAAGCTCGCCTACTCTTGTTGCGATCCCTCTTCCCAGCACGATTGGCGTCGACAGCAGACGAGAACTCCAGCGGAGAAGAATTTCTTGCCGTCTGAATATCCATGAAGATTCGGTACAGTCGTTCGTTGAAGAGACTATCCCAACTTATGGAAGCCGCCAGAGCTGGAGTCTTCAATGAACTGACGCGTGTCTCTGCATCCTTCGCCAGTACATTCGCCAATGTTTGGTTCCATTTTGACTTTCTCATTGCAACGGCCGAATTAGCAGAAGTATCCAGGTGCATTTCCCCTAAAACAGGCCCAAATTGCAAAGGGTCCCGCTCGAATAACGCCAGCCTTTCAGCACTGACAGGTGCTTGTTCTACGATATCGTGAATCTCCCTTACTTGGAATGCTTTCTGAAGGGCGAGACGGGCAATCCTCTATGCCTAACATGTGAGTATCATTCTTTCAGTCTTGGTTCAGCACATACATTGATATAATTTCGGTCTAGCTGGATTGTACTCCCCTTGCACTCGAAACTGTTCTGAATGGGTAATAGTTGGTTAGATGAGAGCGATTTGGACTAATAAAAACTTACTGCTTCATCCACAGAGGATGCAGATAACTCGGCGCTCCGGACATTCATGATCAAAGCGAACAAGCCCGGTTAATTTGTCAGCCGGCTGCACTCAACGTCCGGCGCGCCAAGCTCTCTCAAGCTCTTCGTTCTTGATGTTTCGCTAGTTATTGCAATCCCCTCTGTATTCCGTATCCCCTAGTTTGCATCCCGTTCCCGATACTGTCATCTGCAGCACGTCTTCCTGTCTCTCCTCTTTCTCCCCTCTATTTGCTTTCTCATCCACTTCGCCGCATCAGCTTTCAAGTCTTCACAGTAATAATCATTATATAACTTTATTACTTTCAGTTTCTGTACAGTTGGACCGTGATATTTATCAGTAAAACAGGGCTAGGTTCTCGGAAACGATTGTTCGTAAAAGAAAGAAAATCTGAGAATTTGTCTCACCTGCGCCTATGGCTCGCCAGCTACGATTCAGTCGCGAGTCGCGACCTCGACTTCCGCGGCAAAACGTGAATATGCCCAACTAGCCAACGCTGCACCCTGAACGTCACAGGACGCAAACTTAAGCCTCCCGAAATCGACATCAACGTGAGCTTCCAGTAACGCCGCTCGCAGGTGCATCCCACGCGTCTGCGTAAGAAAGGACTGGAGGGACATGGAGGTGACGCGTGCGTAGAATTTCCTGGGATGATATTCTACACAGATTCGAGTTTATTATGAATAAAGGTTCGCAGGCCAGCTTAGAAGCGAGCCTGTACGAGAACAAGGGGGAAAAAAAGAAGGAAAAAAGGAGAACATCAGCAAATGCTTGAACTATCGACAAGTCAAAAAAAACGTACCTTATCGTCCCTCCAATGCTGTGGTTCGCCTACTCCACCTGTTTTCGACCCTCTGCAGATCTCCTTTCTCGATAGCTCACGTATCCAGCCCTCGCCTTCACGTCAACGTCAACCGCAGGCTCTTACACCAGTGACAGGCTGTGCAGAAGACTTCTACACTGCGTAAACGCTAAATTACGACGGGGTTCTCGTCCGTGCAAAGGCGAGTACTTGATGGAGGATCAGGTGGACGTAAGGCGGGATGGTAAGGACAAGGACGGTGTGTCTTCCATCCATGTCTTCTAAAACAAAGAATAAACGGTGTCAGGAAAAAAAGACTGAGCGCGATGATTGCAAGCATACCTTGATCTTGAATGCTGCAAACACTTTACGGTACAACACCGTTCCACTCATCTTGTGAGGATTTAACATCCCTGCCTGCCGTCAGAAAATAAATTTTCCCCTGCGCGTCAACCTCACATGATTACGCTAGTCGTAGCTTTTGCTGCTAGTCGTGGTGCCTTAGCTGAAGATCATCGTCTTATCCACCTAGTAAAATAGTTATCTCATCAACATATGGACAGCGATGACCTGACCACGCTTACCATGCTCAGGAGGGTTGGACGAGGGTCATCTTGATTTAGAAAAAACAGTAGTTTTGTATGGAATTCAGGCAAGAAAACTAGACCAAAGGAAATTAAAGTACAGAGGTTACGAAGAAACTCGGGCAACTTACCTCTATCTCTATATCGTCTATTGACCACAATTGAATCGAATCCTGCATGTCCGACTGCGGCTCCGTCTGTCAAGATTCAAAAACTTGACATTGACAAGTCTGCTGCGAAAACGCCGAGCCAGAGAATAGATACGCAAAATATGTAAGTGAAACCGAACCACGTACGTACATCTGTGAATTGAAATGGCTTTATACTTTTAGTTTTCGATTCAACGTTCAAGAGGCTAAGAGCAGAATACCATATTTGGTGCTGTTTCCCCACCCTCTCCCTCTCCCTCTACATACCAGGCTCTACTCCGGCATTCTTTTCAACTCCATATCATCTCCAGCTCTCCAGCAAACTTGAGGTTGCGCTTAGGGTATTATTAATCCGCTTTGTGCCTCGAAATTGGAATCAAATATACAACGGAGGTTTCGTTTGAATCTGGAACGGTGCTGATCGCATCTGCCCGTGGTGTGCTGGTACAAGCCTGTACGTACCTTGGCGTGCAAGAAAAGAAAGGGATTCCGGATGTATTCTGCCCTCGAATAAAGCTCTTGCGTTTCGGGTGTCCCCTGGTTTCGCTGTGGTGCAAGGCAGCTGTACGCTGTCGGTTGAGTTGGGCCTTGGTGCTTTTCGATGTTCTTTTGATTCACGGACTTATACTGTATAGAACATGAAGGTAAGTTATTGTATTTCATCAGGGACAGTCTCGTTGATTACTTACTGGAAATGAAAGTGTAGGTAACGTCGAGAATCGAGATCACTTTTCCCCTTTGCTTTCCCCACCGGCCGCCGTCTCTTATCTATGTATCTGATAATTTTTCTGTGGCCCCGGCGCAAGACCACTTTGCGCCAAGCTCTCTCAAGCTCTTCGTTCTTATTTATGAGGATGCTTCGCTCTTTCTGTCCACTCCACAGCTTCCCAACTAGCTGCAGAGAGTTCATCGTTATCTTCGCTCAGAAAGACAGCCATCAGCAACCTCACCCGACGCGTAGCGAAGAAGTGCCAGCTCCTAGCTAAAGAGGAAGCACACAAGCGCACCGATTCCTGGTCAAATCGTGACCTGATTCCTTTACCTCCTCAGTATGTTTTCACTTCTTTCCACCGAGTGCTCCAGCTTACAACTCGCTTCTTTATAGCTGCCGAACCTGGGGCTTCTTCGAATACTGTGGTTATTGGACATTGGGATCGTTAAATGTGCGCTCTTTGCATACTCAATCCTTGGACTCGTTAACGAATCCCTTTACCTAGGTTGCAACATGGCAAATGCCCAATACCTTCTTGACGGCCGGTCTCTCTGTTGGCCAGTCCATGAGCGTCATTCTCATCGGCCGCTTCATCGTCAGCCTTCTCGCTACCCTGGTTGCATGGTGCAGTGTGCGCTGGCACATCGGATTTATGGTCCAAAACCGATTCTCATGTGGCATGCACGGGAGCTACATACCACTTATTCAACGAGTGATGTTGGATTTCGTTGAGGATGCGAGCCAGACGTGAAGGAAAATTGATCGCAGCCATCTTGTCGGTGGTATTTCCCAGTTTCCAGAACTTGAATAAGCATCGTGCGTAACCTTCTCATCATATTTGAACATATACTCAAAAAGAAAGTTCAGAACTTCCTGGAAATACCCCTGCAAAAGTTTCAGAAATGGTTGGGTTTCTCGTATTCTGGTTCTGCTCCATACCGTTCCTCTGGATTCCACCTGAAAAGTTCTGGCTTCCTTTCCAAGTCACCACCATCTATTATACTGTGCTATGCATGCGTGCATTTCCTAACCCCCCGCTCGCCATGGCTTTACTGATACCTATCCCAGTAATCTGGTTGCTTTCGATCACTCACGGCGTTAGTCCCATTTTCTACCAAGGCACCACAACCTTGTCGTCCTGGTATACTGCATGGGTCATTCTGAAATGTATCAACTCTGTCATTGGTGGAAAAGCCGTCGGGTTAGTTCTTTTGCTTTTCAACCCATTTTCCTATCAATTGACACATTTTTCTGTATAGTATGACCAACAGTTTGGATTCAGTTGTTACGCTCGCTCTCCTTATCCCGCGCGGTCGTTCATTTCTGGCACCATCGCCTGTCTTTTTTGCACTGGTACGATGGTCAGCTTTATTGGTCTAGTAGTCACAGCTGCAGCGCAAAAGATTTACGGCGAGATCTACCGGAACCCTCCCAATCTCCTGCTGAGGATGATGCAAAACGACGACGGAAGCATTACTAGCTCAAAAGCTAGAGCCGGAGTATTCTTATCGGTAGGGTTTGCGCTTACAGTATGTTATTTTGTTCTTTTCCCCTTCTGAAGACCGCGATCCTAAATCCCTCATTTTCCAGTCTGGCTTCGAAAACATCTGTGGTAACACCATAACGAGTGGTATCAATCTTGAATGACGCTACGGCCTTCATCACTGTTCTCTCTTCCCTCTCCGTCTTCCTGGCCCCTATGACAGGTATCATGGTCTGCGATTATTCGTAGGCAAAAGATCAAGTTGAGTTGGTTGTATATCTGGGGTGTAAATGGGAGGACATTCCCCGTATGGGTAGCGGGGTGGGCTATTCCCTTTTATTCTTATTCACCCTTCACTGATTCACACCTGACTCACGCCTATAGCCCCACGTCTTCAAGCTCAAGGGACCTACGCTATAAGGCATCCAAGAAACGTCGAGCGTCGAAGGAATGTAGCGTTGAAGGAACAGTGAGTGTTCAGGTTGAACGTTGAACGTTGGATCCCGGACCGGAGGAAGGACGAAAGGAAATGGCCCACACTGCCACTGCTGCCAATGTAGCATTTTATTTTATTTCAAGGAACGGGTTCTGCGGCGTAATGGAAAATACACTCTCATGTCAGATGTCGTCGGATGTTCGGATGACCATGAGCCTTTGAGTGATGCGGGTTCGATTCCCATCAGAATCGCTACATAGTAAGCTCGTCAGGCTTCTTCTTAAGTTTTGTTGCAGGTATATTTTATTTTATTTACTATCAAGGCTGAGCTTGAGAAACAGTTCAACATCAAGCTTTCCCTCGCTGACACGCCTAGTTTTGGTGACTATCTGAGTCCTAGTCTCCAATTGTCGAATTCATCAACGACTGCATCTCTCATGCGCAAAGAGCACTTGGATACAAAATCTTGAATGATACAATGCTAATGATACACTGCTGACTAGAAGATACATGATACACGTAAGAAATAAAGAAAATGAAGAAAAAGCAGAATGAAGCCAAGGCATAATCGGAAATGGGCTGGCTGTTGGGGAAGCTACAGCTTCATCTGGGCAGGGAAATGATGCTTTACACGCAGAGGGTGCAAACATCGCATAAACCTTGGCATCTGAGGTCAGCTCGGGTACGTCTCCATCACAGTATTCCATGTCGTACCTCTGAACAGCTCGATCCGCAACCCTCTCTTCTTCCCTCCCTCTTAGATTGCGAACATCAACTTCCTTCCCACACGCCACGAGTAAGACATCTCCTTCCGCATTCACCTGCGCTAGTGTTTGGATGGTCTGATTCAAGGGCAGAAGCTTGTGGCGTTTGAAGAAAACTCGAAATTTGTAGACGGTTCTACGATGCGTGATGGATACAATGGTGTCGTGAACGTAAGATTGAGTTTTTGGATCAGATAGTAGGTCTGCAGCCATGACATATCATTGATTTGACTGCTTATTCTGACGATACCACACAGGAATGGGTTCAGGGCACAGTCCGCCGGCACGATAAATGCGGCCTCTAACACTCTTCGCAATAGTCTAGAAGGGATTCAAATGTCAGTGGGATTTCTTGGGGAAGGAAGCAAGACCATCCTTACTCGTGAATTGACAGCACAAGGAGCTTGGTTCATTCCCATTGTACGGTGGTGAAAAATAAGAAGGTAGTGGGTAATAGGAAGGATAGTCGAAGACTTGAATACGAGTTTCTGGATGTCTCCATCGTAGGGCTCGACTATATATACTCCCCTTTGACCACGTACGAGATAGCGCCCCTTTGTCTCCTTCACTCATTTTCCAACCCTTTTGCGAACAGTTTTGCGAATACATGTCCTGGGTCAAAGGGGATTTTTCCTTTCGAGTACCCATTGTCTTGTTGCACGACGGTGCGCGACAGCCCGTCGAGCCAAGTTTACCTCCCCAGCAGTGGTGCTTGTAGCGTCTGCAGTATGATTTGGCAGATCTTGAGGGTATAGTAAAAGGAGCTAAACAGCTTAGCACTTATGAGACGTGATAGCTCGGAAGATGTGACAATTCTCACTGCTCAAGTGGTCAGGACCGAATAATAGCTGAGTAAGCAAAAATTGTATGTATGTACGCTACATCACAGATAGCTGTGGACATGACGATAAGCAGAGACGATAGGAGAGGTTAAAGCAGTAATTAGACATGAAAGGAAGTATGAATGTCCAAGAAAAATGAAAACAGCAGCAGCAGTTAGACATGAAAACAAGCACGAAGATCTAGGAAATAATTTGCAGTACCTACATGGTATGATAGCTCGGTAGATTGCTCAGCAAATCCTGCATATACCAATACCTTGTTGCAGTCCCCGGTGCACTTTCAGATTCTTGACCTATAACTTCCCCAGCCTTCAAATCGCTCTTCCACAAAAGCTGCACCCATACTCTGCCAAGTCCCATACCAACCCGCAATACCTTACAAGCCTCTTCCTCGAGGTATATAGTCATATCATCTCGAAGAGGATCATAATGCTTGACAGATTCACTGATGTGTAGATCAACAACAGCACCAGGTTCCACAATGGTCTTTGAGAAAGACTCGCCCATCTGGATAAGTCGGCCCCTTGTCGTTGACAGAATCCAAGGTGAATTAAGAGCGTGATCAGCATCCCATGGATACAGCCAAGGGGCTAAGGTCACTCTCCAGTACTTCTTCTTCAGCTCCGCCTCAACCAGTGCTGGTCCAGACCTGGTGTCATTTTCAAATTGAGCCTGAGGCTGGTCGATATCATCGTCAGGACCCAGAGGTGAGATATCTTTGATACGCCGAATGGAACGTTCGACAATTCCTCCGACATGAGTAGTGGGAAGCCCGTTCAACAGTCCAATGATGCTAGTAGGTACAAACGAAGATGGGTCTTCAGGCATTGGTACCGCTTCAAAACCACTCGGAGATGTACCCCAAGTATTCAGGTTCTTTGACCCTTGCTGATGAGAGTCTCCCCAACCCCAGCTTGAGCCGTCGCTTGTAGTCCACCCGCCTGCACTAGTACCCATGACCCATCCGTCTTGTCTGTTCTTGTCTCTAGCCGACTCTTGAAGTGTTTCTTCTGTTTTAATTCTGTCTACTACCTGTCTTTGCTTTCCTTTCGATTTCCTCTGATCCATTTGGAGTTCCACACTGAAAAGCTCTTTACATGCCAAATTCAGATGATCTGGACACGCATGGCCTATCTGTCGAAAAAGCGGAAGTTCAATCTTAGCAAGCTCAGTAGTTTCCAGAGCGTATCGCAGGTTGGATTCCTTCCCAGGTAGGACTTCATTTGTGAGGAGGAAGGTGACATAAAATGAGAGGAGACGGGGAATGATGTCGCAGAAGTGTGGTGTACTACATGGACAACCAGATATTGATATTTAGTACACACAGAGGCTTAGAGAGGCGATCGAAAAAGTAAGTACATACAAGTGCAATCCCTTGCGAATCATATAGCTCGAGAGGTAAGTCTGGATGTGTCTAGCTGGATCTTGAATGAACGCGGTGAGCCTGTCAAATTCGTCGTCCGATGCATTCGTCAGCAGACCAACATAGACTTGGAACTGCCTGATACACGCCATTGATCAGTATACTTGCGACGTGAGAGAGCAAGTACGATGCTGGTAACTGACCTGGTCCCAACGAGCGCGGACTTGCGTCACTGCTGCAGGCCACGTCCGACCTTTGTTGAATTTTTTAGTCGTAGAGTATATTTTGTCATAAACATTGACGTTTCGGTCACAGAAGAATGTTTGGATATGTTGAGTTTCCTGCCAAATCTCCCACCATTGCTTTTCTGGCCGCGTTGGTGCGTCTACGAGTGTATTTTCGTGTTGGTTTCTCTGATGAGGTTTGGTCCCCCGGGAGCCACGTACGACTGCAGTGGTAGAATTTTGGTCGAAATCACAGTGTTTTAATTTCATAGTCAGTTCTTTTGGCATCAGAAACTGACTAGATATGAAGTAGATAAAGGATGAGCTAAGTTGAATAAAATTCGTGCGTGAACGGTGAGTCACTGGTAGTCAATGCAAAACTCAAGAAAACATGAACTTACAGACGCCTGCTCACCACAAATAGGTGCCTTCTCATGCCTCTTCGCAACAGCCGAAAGCACAAACGCTCGCGTCACAATACACCACATAGTGCTCATCCATCGGACCGTCGACGAGTACGTTGCACCGACACGCAGCTCAATCTTAGCCAGCAAAAACCATACAAATTGCACTGCAGGCAAGTCCTTACAGCTAAATTTATAGTTTTCTGGTATAGGACAAAGTGCATTGCTAAACGAGGTACGTGGGCCTGCAACTCCTTCTCAGTGCGAGTACTCATTTGCTCTCCCATAGCTAACCTTTCTTGTTGCACCTACGCTGCTGCACCAGCTCGTTGTATTCTTATCCTTCTCCCCGCTCTAATGATCCTCAATTTCACCCCGGACGTTTGATTTCTAAGCTAATGGAAGCTGCTCTGTGACGCAAGTGGTGACCTTGCGGTATACTGGCACCCTCGGCTCATATATTATCGGATTCTTACTTGTTCTCCAATTCCTTTCGTGGCCGAAACCGAGCCAGCGCCAGCGCCGACGATACCTGCCTCTAGATGATTCAAACTCAGGTTCTAGAGGGCATTGCTATTGCTACGATGTCACTGTATTTATCCAAGTTTGAATAGCAATGTGATGCATGGTCAAGCACCGGTCTGTTTAGAGAGATTTTCCGCAGATGTTTTGAAGACGAAATATCCGATTTCCACTTTTGGCCCTGATCACGGGGTACCTCGAGAGAACAAAGACATCTACGCACTGTCCATACTTTACCGTGTATTCTCCAACACTTGATCTTCGAAAGGCCCACCAGCTCCCTGCAACAAGCTCCTGAGCTCTAGATCTATACGCGCCAAAATGCCTCCACCTATCTCTACCCCCGACCTATTGTTTCTACACCAGACCCCACTGCTTACTGAACTTGATTTGGAGCAGCCGCCCATCGTACTGGATGCTGYCTTGCAAACAATGCAGAACTTGATCAATGCAGAAGATAATTTTTTAATGCAGAATTGGCCGTTGATTTGGTCCTGGATCCGAGTATTAATGGACAAAGCCGGCTTCATACCAGCGCGCACAGCTAGGCAAGGACGATTGCAGAGACGGATTCATCTGCTGTCTTACACTATGATCAACGAGGCTTTGCGTCGATGCTTAACCCCTCATCCTAGTGTTATTCACGACGTAGCTTCCTT
>RCHF01003949.1:0-26936 GCA_003987895.1 Neonothopanus nambi | reverse complement strand
CTCACATCGGCGCCGAGAGTTCAACACAATAGCTGTTCTAGCGAAAGTTTGTAAGTATGTAGCTGTATGTCCCCCGATACCTTTTCGAGCTAGCAAAAACCAGCAGTGCACACAGTAACTCAGACGGTCATTGACTACCGCTGAATGAGCGACGTTAAGCTGTCAGCTTGCTGACTCTGTCATTGCTCGTCAGCCAGTTGCCACAAGCAGCGCATTCAATAGCTTGAAACAAGATCGAGAAATAAGACCCAGTAGACCCAGATATTCTAACTCGACAAGAAGTGGCGTTGCACTTGCAAAACATTTCGGATTCAGAGAGACGCCTGAAACTTCAACACAAATGCTTGCGGTCAACTTTATAAAGCGGCTTGTCGGGGACGACGGCGGGGGAACTTGGCTGCGCGGCACTGGGCAGATTGTAGATATTATGTAACTCGCGTAGATCATGATCGGACCTTGAGCTGAGTCGACTGACTTTGATTGGACTTTGAACACAACCTGGTTGATTACCACCAACTCCTCTTGCCCAGCAATTCAACGTCCAGCATTCAAATATTCAAATGTTCATCATCGCCTGCAACAGAAAATGCTCTGCATTCATCTCCAGCGTTTTTACTGTCACTGAATTTAACGGGCCGAGCTATTTCAGATGGAGACTCTTGACATTTTTTGGGGCCATCAGACATATATTCATTCGTACGTGTTACTATTTTAAAAACTTGAGGCTTTGTTCGTTCTATTACAAAGGGAGATTCAGTCCTCTCGACCTTGCATGGTTAATAAAATGGCAGTGCTTTTGCCCCACTAGTATCTCGATACACCATTTTAAATTTAGTTCCGGTGACTCGGTGGTCCGTGTCATGGTGTACTTCAGATTATAGCCTGAAGTCTGACATCCGTCGTATGTGCATGCAAGTACATACATATGATACACCCCATGACGATGAATCCAGTGTGTCAGTCCGGACTTGATACACAGTAACTTGACACTCTGGGCTCTCGCGGTCTCAGCTCAAGAAGGAGCTAATCGATGTCAGTTCATAGCTCATGACATAGGTAAGTCTTTTCATTACATGGCGTTGTTCATATCCTTACATCCTTCATAGACTCCGTATCACATTGACTCACGCTCTGAACAACTCTTGAACAATTGGACCTGTTGCGAAACTTCAACTTGAACATGTCTTGACCCCCGAAGGCTTCGGTTGTAACAAAATACCTCACTTGTGTCTTTCCAGAGCCAGACCCCACCTCAAATCATTTTTCTCTCTCCTTTTGCGCAACGACATAACCGTGAATCTCGAGAAATACCGAGTCCGAAATTCCGCGGAAGGTATCATCCGAGAACATCGGTCGTGCGGAAAAACCTAAGGGTAAGTGAAGATAGCGCTTTACTCAGCGCTTGAATTAAGTCCTGACTTCATGTTGTTTACAGACATTGACTTACTCGACCTAAATTTCTGGAGTTTGCACCGTACATGGACAGATTAACACGTCAAATATGTTTCCATGGGTGGGACAGCGGAAGTTCTATCCAATTGACTCGGGGGCTGGTCAGGACTGGCCGCAGTCCCGAGACACCCGTGGCCTCCTCCGGGGAATTTAGGCTTCATATCGGTGGACGGGTGTTGTGCGGGAGCGGGAAGGTGAACGTAAAGTATTGCGATGGCGTAGGATAGCGTAAGTTCTCTGACGAAGTTCTTGTTCGCAGTCAGGGCTTTACAACGTCCTTATCTCGTCATCTCCCGTGATTTATTGGTGGTGCATTACTGCAGAGATTTTCTGTGATAGTAGTCTGGCAGGCTCTCAGACTTTTCACTGAACCTTATTGGCTTAGCTGCAAGCTTCATCACGACTTTCAGATGAAAAATTCTGGATGTATTACGATACAGAATGCCAAACCCTGTACCCGTGTATGCTGATTGGTATGTAAACATCTGTGGGCCTCAGTCTAGCTAGTTCCCGTCTAGCGTCCCATCCTTCGTCAGCTCCCGTCCTGCCAACGGTTCTTGGCATCGGACTTGGTATATAGTACGATGTGGTATGATAAATTTGTTTTCATTAAGAATCATACGCCAGTGTCTTTTTGCATCCGTTTATCATAGGTCGTGATTTCATCAGTTTGATCTGATTTATCAAGCCTCGGTGTGCCTTCAGGTACCCGATTGATTGCACTTCCATAAATATCCTAAAATTTGACGCTTTGACGTGCCGACTCTATAGTGATGTACTGGAAGCACGAAGCGCTTTTAATGGTTCAGTATTGATCAAGGGAAGAGGCACTTGCGATATGTTCAATTGTCCTTCCCGAGGCCTTGTCCTGCTACAGGTCTGTTAATAACCGGAGTAGCTTTAGTACTAGAGGCTATAAGTACGTATGATATTCGGTTAGAGTTGGCCGCCAAACCCGCGCATGACATGTATGTATGAGTTGGTATCCATGATGCGTTCATAGTATGGTTTCCAGCGGGAAGAGCCAGGATTCAAGTGATAAACCGACAGGGGTTTATCGATATCCGTGGGCGTACAAACAGTGCATGGATCTCCATTCATGAATGTGAATATTGAAAACCTGATGCTCGAGACCAAATCATTTGTGCCTTGCATCTAGCTGCGGGATAGTATCTATAGGCTGTAACGCAGCGGTGATTCTGTGGGTCTTTCGGCATCTTCCGACTCGGAAGGTTTTCCGAAAGAGACGGGGATCGTTGAACAAAGACAGAATGGTTGACCCTTGTACTCAACAGCTACCTGCTGTTCCACCGAGGAGAGTCCGGGTTCAAACGATGGATTGACGGGAGCATATTGTCTTTGATACGTGAACGCATCTTGCCTCCGGTATGAATATATGTATATAGGCCGTAACGCTACGACCACCTCCTTCCTTCACTATCACTGGTATGTGAGTCCTTGGCGTCTCCTTCGCACTAGGCCGACTAGGCCGACTCGGCAAGGACAGGATGATTGACCCTTATACGAGTCAACAGCCCCTACCGCTGTTTCCTTTGTGTTTGCTACAACTACCCATACCCGAGCCATCCCGTCTATTGAGATCAGGAAAAGTTAACACAATGTCAAGTCACTGTGTCTCAGCTCCTTATTCCGAATCGGTCGAAGAACATCACCGTCCTTCCCATCGCGGGTCATCATTGAAGATGGGTTCGGGGGTTGCAGGATAGATTGCTGTAAGTAGTATAAGGGAGATGCATACGGCTGTATAGCATCACCGTTTTAACAGAGCTTAAAGAATGGGTAGCGGAGTATTTAGGGTTCGTCGACTCGGTCTCTGTTCACCTTCAGTTGCTATCAGCGCCACAGCCATTGGGTGTTCAGGTTCCGGCTCTCTACCAAGAATTAGAATGAAAGGCGTCGACTCGAGTACGCATGAGGGTATAATTGGGTAACGTCTGACTTGTACACCGTCCTTCCCGTCGCGGGCCATCATTGAAAGTGCGTTCGGGGATTTTAGGATAGGTTGCTGTTTGCTGTAAGTAGCTGTAAGTACTGTGGGCTGCATAAGGTTGAGTGGTATCATCGGAGGAATGGATTCCGTCAAAGAGCAGGCAGCCCTCAGGTCCAGGATTGAATGGCCCATCCCGAAGTTTTAAGGTTCGAACGTTTGCGCCACGGCCGGATCGACTTCTGTACCTTTTGCAGGTACTATCCAGGTACTATCAGCGCTACGGCCGTGCTCCGAGTCCAATGAAAAGCGCCGACTCGAAGTGCACAGTGCTAGCGATGTTAACGTGTACACTGGGTTATTCCTGGGTTATTCGCTGTTATTCAGGGTCATTAGCTCTCATTTCAATTCCCCGTAAAATCTATTACCGCTTGGCATGTATATGTATGTTGAACGTTGACCGGACCTTTCGTCTTGCTTCCTCCTCTTTCCTAGACCTGTTGCCTGCTGTTCTCCGATGACCATTTCAAAGAGCCACATGGTCAGCGCTGTTTTTGCCAACGGCTAATCATAGCGCTCAGGGGCCAGCACTCGTTGCTGGCACTTCCTGTGATAAAAAAAATCAGATTGTTGCTGATGGAAATGCACAACAAGCTCGTTACTTTCACCTACACCACCTCGCTGCACATCACTACAGTAGCTCTTTTTCTTCCTCTTCCTATTTCCTGTAGGCTTATCTATTCAATTGCAGTCATAGCCCTAGCCTAGCCTCGCACCTCAAAGTTTTCCGAAGCGCTCCTAGTTCCACTTCGCAGCAGCACAGCCCCAACGTCATCCGATTCCAAAGGTATGGTGTCTCATAAAGGATGACTTTTCGTTCGTTTAGCCCCTCATTCTTCTTGCGCTCACTATCTTTTTTTTTATCTTGTCTATGCCAGGTCGAAGAAATCCTATAAGCATGTCAGGGTTCGTGGAGAGAGTTGCTGGTGCGATACATGATGTCAGTTCGAATGCGCATGATCTCGCAAAGACAAAGAAGGCGGAGATGCAGGAAAAGCTTCTGAATGTGCCGTATGTGGATTTGACGATACAGGTGAGTACTAAGTAGTGTGTTTGAGGTAGAGAAAGAGGTATTGATTTTTTTCTTTTCTTTTTGAACAGTTTATTGGAGCGTCTGGGATACCCAAGATGGATGTAGTGGGCACTGCGGATCCATATTTCGTTGCTAAAATTGATGATGGGATCTCTTTTGTGTGCGTCTTTTCACTCTTTAACTCTTCTTTAAACAGATTACTGAGGGTTCTTCCTACATAGATCTACAGTGAAGACGAATACGCTTACACCAGTATGGAACGAAATCTGGCGCGTGAAGAACGTACCGTCCATCGCTGACCTTGCCGTCGAAGTGCTAGACAAAGACGTCGGTGCACCTCACGATGATTACATTGGCAAGTTCAAGACGTCTGTCACTGCCGGAGCCAAAGAGCTGGAGATTGAAGGCCCACTGTTCAGGAAAGACCGAGGGACATTTTGGCTTAAAGTACGTTTTTTTTTCTCCTGGCATAACCATTCATCTCATATTGATTCCCTAACCTTACACAGATCGAAACCAAACCTTCCTCCCCTGACCGCACCTACAGCTACCTCTTCGACGGTCCCATCCGCTATTCTCGTCACTTCTCCCCCACCGTAGGCCGCCTAACAAACCTCGACGACGCCCGTCTATACTCAACGTGGAAAATGTACCTCGTAGGCGTTCCCGTACACTTCAAAGACGTGTATCAGCACTGGAACAGAAATTACAAAGCCGCACAAAGTATTTTCCAAGGTCCTGCTTCTATAGCTGTGCGTACGGGAATTCAGGCGGGACATAGGATGCTTTATGCTAGGAGCACTTCGAATGGGTTTGGGGTTATTGAGAAGCCGGAGGACGTAATACAGCTTTTACATGGTGGGAATCCCGGGAGTACCTCCACTGGAGGTAACGAACTCGACTTAAACGCTAACGCCAGTACCAATGACAACACCAACAACAATAGCAACCTCCCAGAAAGCGGAAGCTCCTACGCCAAACAATTCGCTCATCGCGTCAAACCCGCCGTCTACACCTACATCATCTCCTCCGAAGACGACTCCTTCCGCTTCTCCGAAACCGGCGCAGCCTTCTTCGTAGACTTCGCCTCTAAACACGCTCTCCACGCCAACTGTTGCGAAACAGTCCGTTACTCCGGTGAATTCCATCCACGTCCCAAGGGAGGTTGGGAAAACTTCTCCGACGATATACCAGACGACTCAGTCTCATGGGAACTTGTCATTGATAACAATTCGGGAACATATTCACCTGATAAGGCTATGTTACCTGTTTTGAAAGCTTTACTTGAGGAGAACTTTCCTGGGTTTGGGATTTTCGCACTTGATAGGGAGGATGAAGAGTTGGTTAAGAGTCGGGAGGCTTGTAGGGAGTATGCGCTTAAGTTTCGGGGGGTCCGGAAGGAGCACTTGCAACCCCATGCGAAGGAGGGTGAGGAGACGTTGATGCACCAGGCTTCGGAAAAGGGGGATAAGGCGTAGGCGTAGGCGGAGGTGGTGGACTTGCTGCAGACAGACGTAGACCTCGACGGAGAGAGCCGCGAGGTATTTATGGGGTAAATTTCGTGTATCTAATCTATTCATCTCGTCTTGGTTCCCCCTTATTAATGTGGTTGTATTACATGCCCCCCAAACTACTTAACTTGTTGTACTACGAAATGAAACCTAATGAATGTGATTCTCTTTCTTTCTTTTGAAATCTGCCTGCTTTCAAGCTGTTGTCATCTAGATTGGGTCATCTCAGTGACAACCGAGCTCCTTTCCTGCGGGACCTACGGGTGCTTAGACTGAGATGAACATTCAAACCGTAAACCTGGAATGTAGGTACGAATAGTGCTTCTGCGAGCAGTGCATATCATTGATCCAGGGCCCCGCTAGTACCGGAGTTACAAGCCACGAAAAGAAGTTGATATATCCAAGTCTATATTTATTCATTAGCAATGTTAATAAGCTAGTACTACACTAGTTAAGAGTAACAAGCCGTCTAAGGAGCCAAAAACTTCATACCATTACCTCCAAGTGAATAGAACGATCGATATCTAAGAACAGCTGAGACAGTCACCATTGGCATACTTCATTCCTCCTGGACAAGCCATGCACAAATGTCAATAACTCACCTCCGACTCTAGCTCCGACACTCCCTAGTCATCTCAACTGGGCTGGAGCATTCGAGCCGTTCAGCGCGGCGCGCCGAGCTAGACCCCCTGCTACTCCTATGCATTCTACGTAGGAAATGAATTCGGGCATGTACGGATAGTAACCTGTGTTCACTGTTCAAACTTCAAAGCCTCCTCTCGATGAGTCAGCTCTGCAAATTTGAAGAAGGCGCTCGTCAAGCAACCGAGCGACGGGCGGTTTCCCAGCGTGTATTTTGAGCGCTCAACCGTCCGGCATCAACTGACGCACCAGAAAGTTTTGAATATTTCCAGAAGCTTCGACTTGTGACTTCCCTGACGCAGTCGCCACCTACGTATAGTATAGTATACTATCTCCAAGTTCCGATAGCTCATGGCATCGGTATCGATATCGATAAACCGTTAGTTGATAACAGCGTCGTCACCATCGGCGGAGTCTAGAGGTAAGCCCATACCCCATACCCAGGTACTTGGGGATAGTTCTGTTCATAAATCGTTAAAAAAACAGTACTTTGGACTTTTGTGTCTTTGCTTCAAATACATAGGGTCTGGATATAGATGGAGGGTCTTCTTCAAATTTCTTCAAACATCGCAAGTAAATCTTCCTTCAAGATCTTCGTCTTTCGCCTTCTCTTCGTTCTTCGTTAGTTGACTTCATGCTTCAAAAATTTCAGCGCGAGCTGTCTCGGTTTCCCCTGAATAAGACGGGCAAGAACATATTTGTTGATATTAGCATTTGAAAGCAGCGAGGGAAATATAAGAAGGAAAGAGAAAAAAAAGAGGAAAAAACCAAGGAAAAACAACAGTACGCAAGCGATGACTCTGAGGATGGTACAAATGCCAAGGGTCCATTGATGAGACAACACCTAAGAAGTGAAAAGGCAAGAGGAAGAGAAGCACGGAAAAAAAGAAGAAAAAAACACAGCAAGAAGAATGAAGAACGGAACGCACCGTTCTTTCTTCTCTCTCGCTGGTCGGAAATTTTTAAGAAAAATCCAGGGCTACCCCACCGCGACTACTACGCTCATCAACAGCCATATCCCACTGTTCAGGCTCATAATCACCAAACCCTTTCAAATTCAACCCGACACCCATATCCTCCTCCTCCTCATCCTTCTCAAGCTCAGACAGCGACCAAGACTGCCACAACGGTGATTTGATACGACGTACGTGGGTGTGATCTATAGACGGTGGAACAGCATGTACCATCGACCTCTCAGTCTCTCGTCTTCGAAACATCATCCTCGCTACCAACTGTGCCATATTTGATATCACCCTCTTCGCTCGCTTGGGTGAAGGTGTAGGTGAAAGCGACGGCATAGACATCGGCGAGCCCGTTATCATATCCCTCTCTTCCTCAGGTTCAGCAGCAGGTTCACCACAACCAGTGGTACCACTACTACTACTACAAACCACACCCTTCTCTCCCAACTTCAACTTTAACATCGCAGAAATCTCCTTACACCGCATCTTCTCCCTCTTCCTCACCTTCCTCGCTTCTGACCTCTCCCTCATCCCTACCCCTGCACCCGTACCGTCGTCCAATAAACCCTGCTCCAAAGCTTTCGCGTTCTTCTCCGCCACCTGCGCCTTCTTCCTCATCTCAATAAGCTTCTGCAAATCAGGATCTGAACATCCGGCGATGAGCGATGGGTCAAGGTCAAAATTATCTGGCGAGGGCGAGCGGGGAGTCGGGACGTCATTCACGTCGTCCAAAAGGAGGAGGCTGGGACTGGAGGGCGAAGGGACTTCCGGTATATCAGAGTCAGGAAATTCGTGTGGGGGTGAGTGTGGGAAGGAAAATTCGGGATGGGGGAAGTCGTCATCTGAGTCTGCGCCGGGCAGAGAAAGAAGAGTCGAAGAGGGTGAGGAAGGTGCGATTAGTGTATCGTCATCTGACGAATCAAGCTCCATGTCCAGTGATGGGAGAGGGGAGAATGAGCGGAGGGAAGGGGAGTCGGGGGACTGAGGGATTTCCATATCGTCAACATCAAACATCTCGTCGTAAGTGAGCGAGGGATGTATTAAAGGTGAACTGGGATGRGGGAAGGGATCTGAGTCATTTGTAGGCGACTCGGGAGAAAAATCTCCAGGAAAAGGTGGCGAGTAGTGTGGCGGGGAACTCATACCAACATCCACATCTACAGGAGAGTACGATGAGTCAGGCCTCCACAGTGCATGGCTATCCACAGGGGAAGTCCTAAGAGGCCTTAACCCGAGCGAAGACGGCAGGACGTCCCCAGATAAGAGAACGCCATCGTCAGACGAGGCGGGTACATCGATACCTGCGATAGATTGGTGGCCTAGCTCTGGAGATAGCGGCGAAAGCAATGCTTGCTGAGGGGGGTTCGCATTCGTAGGGAATGACGTCGAAACCTCGAGGTTTCGACACCCAGGTATCGGCAGAAAATCACCTTCCGCAGGTGGCAGAGCAGAAGTCGGCGTCGGGAGGGTAGGGGGAGGTGAAAGTGGGGTAGCCGCACTCGAAAAGACATGATGCTCGACAATAGGCGAATCCAGTATTCCGCCAATATGGCCTACACGGTTCGGAATGGCACTCGAATGATCGAGTCCTTCGTCGATGACGAGTTTAGGGAGGGGGACGTTTCGCTTTGAACCCGAGCTTGTTTGCGGGGGTGAAGGGTAAACCGTGTGGTCCCTACAGTCAGCACCAGCGCCACAATCGCAGTGGTCGTTGGATTCCATGAGAAAGTCAGAAGGTTGAGTAATGTTAATACAGTTAAATCCAAGCAAATCAGAATGAGTCGACAAAGATGGATGAAATGGCGCCACAACAAAACTTGAAGACTGATCGTAAGCAGAAAAAGGTCTCGCTAGGACCTTGATATTATGTGTAGAAGACATAACAGTATTTCGAAGCCTGAAATAGCACAAAGGTTGAAAAAAAACCTGTGTCAATTTCAACAGTTGTATAAAAGTACAAAACAAGCTCACCGACAATAATCTGTTCAACAAAATACAATGGCTTTCATGGTATATCAACGAAACGAAACGTGCCCGCTGTGTAGCGTGCAGAGGCAGGTGGTGATGGAGAGAGAACAAGTTCTCCACTGACATGCCAATATCAAGTTTGCTGGCACATGTATGCTGATGTAAGCACGGTATTCAGTCTCAGGGACCTCAGACACCGCTTGATTCCCCCTGGCCCCAGGCCTCGCGTCCCGCAAAGCGAACGACCGCCCGCCGACAAGTCATGGATGCCTCATGGCAGTTCATTTCTATTCTATCTATCTAGTTCGTCTCAGCGGTAGAGTATCCTACATCCACCCAAGCCCTCATTCTTTCTCCGTATTTTATCGTGCACCAAAGCATTCTAAAGAAAGCCAGAAAAAAATCAAGGGCAGCCGAAAGTTAGTGGGAACAAGAATTCGAAGAGCATTCTACAAAGGCAAGGCTTACCCGAATCCCACCCAGGCAATCAGTGCCGAAACCGCGTTCGTTCCAGCAACTCCGATATGATTAATCATCGGAAGAATCGCAGCAGTTCCAATCGACACGAGGAACGCACGTAAGCCGCTAAGACAAATATAATCAATACATGAAAACGCCAAAAAGGTTGCAGCTGATATGAATTGATAGAATAGAATAGCCTCGAAGAAAAGAAAGCTTGAACTTACTTGTTGGCCGCCATACTCTCGGCGCTCCGAGAATGCACGATGTCCACGACATATGCCGCAGACGGACTTAGAACCAGATCCACCTGCGGATAAGCAAAGCAAAACGGAAAGAGTCACCGGAACGTTAGCACGAAGATGCAAGATCAATCAATGAGTGTTTTGTGAGCCACTCCATCTCCACTTCCACCTCTCGTGAACACGGGTTTAGAATTTCATGATAGACTCACCCCAAGACCATTACAGAACAAACATATCAAATTGCAAACTAAACCCACAGGGCCCGGAACGAATTGCGTGAACAGCCCCACGCCTAAAACTGACAGTGGTACGAAAGCTGCAGCACCAACGAGCGTGCCCCGTAATCGATCCTCAGGATACCACACCCCACCGCGTTGCTTCTTCATCCTCGCGACGATCTTATCAGAAAGCCAGCCGGCTGTTGGTGCACCAACTGAAATACAACATCGTTTTTGTGTAATCAATTAGTATCAACAGCTTCAAGGCTCGAAAGAGTAAAAAGGAACAAAGTTGGGTTGGAGCGAACAAAACTATGGAGACTTACTGAAGTTTCCTAGACCAATCGGGATGTAGCACATTCCCAGTGCCGCTGGATTGGTTATACCGTAACGGGCACCCTACCATCAGTGTTACAGTGACATACATAGGACAGTTGGGCGTTAGAAGAGCGCAAAGCACGCCACAGTAGAATTAATTCATTTGGCGTACTCACGATCGTATATGATAGAGGGATCAGTATTACTGCAAGCAACCATAGCAAAATGCATCATGACATTACGATCAACATGTCGATTTGAAGGCGTGTAAAACTCACCAAAGTCAGTAAGGAGAACGCCTGTTCCGGCAAGTGACTGTCGACGATAGACCGTCAGCTACCATCACTATATCAGGAGTACTGGGAGCCAGACGTACCACAAGCAGAAGGTTCGGACTACGAAGCAACGAAAGTGCTTTTAGGGGGTTGATCCACACAAACTCAATATCGTCATTTCCAGTTTCTGCTCTGCGTTTATCTATACCCCTCGTCCCAGGTATGCTCGTTTCTGGACAAAAAAGCGCGATACAAATAAACCCAAGGAGACCCCAAACGCCCAGACAAAGTTGCATAACGCGCCAGGAGGTATAGTGTGTTACGACTCCTGTATACATGAAACAATGCGGTGCGGCGATTAGCTTTGACATCGAAGAATCGAAGCGGAAAGCAAGCACTAAGCTCGCTAATAACTGAACCTTACCTCCCACGAAAGGCGCTAAAGCGGGCCCAAGGAGACAAGCCTACATGTAACACCGCAAGCGAAGGGTCAGCCGCTTTCGTTTCACATTCCTCTTGCCCTTCAATTGAAACTTGACACATACGCCAAAGAAAATTCCCATAGCCGTCCCTCTTTCCTCCAATTTGTATGTATATATCACCAATGACCCCGGCACCGACAGACAGACCAGGTGAGCCGCCGAAAGTCTGGATGAAGCGCCAGAGCATCATTTCGTGGATCGAGCGTGAAAGGGCTACGCCTACGGAACCGATGGCGAGGAGGGGAAGACCAAAGAGGTAGACTACCCTGCGGCCATCTACGTAGGCATAGGTGCGTGCAATATGTATGTGATGAAGTATGCTGGTCAGTAAGTTGGCTGAGACGGGACGATAGAGGGAGACGTACAGAAGCTGGAATATGACGCGCCGGAAAGTGCTCCTATGCTTGCTGCAAAGATCGATACACTGACAGTCAAGCTAGGAGATAAAACCTCGTCAGTTGACCGAGCAATCTTGCAGGAGATAGCGTAACCTCACCCAACCGCTGACCCTGTGGTATTCAACTCTCTCGCTATTGTTGGTATAGACGGGAGGAACGAGCCCGAGACGAAAACTACAGGATGCGTTTAATTCAAGAAAAACGAGTCAATTATGACAAAACTTACGAGGTAACAACCCACAAAACGAAATCATAGCCACTATGAACTTTTTTTTACTCGGAGAGAATCTTTCGTAGATGACATTATGCTCCTCAGCATGAGATAGCTGCTTTGCGAGGTCCAAGTCACCGTTTTGCTCATGGTTCAGCACTTCAACACCCCCTGTCACTGATTGCAATTGACCACCGAGTAAAGGCGTCTCCTCCGTGGGCATAACCATGACTCTCTTGTTTTTTTTTCCCAACCTTCTGTCGTCGTCGAGTCACGAATGCAGAGTCGAGAGCCTCAGAATCGTGAAGGAAGAGAGGAGAAGACTCAAGAGAATCATTTCCCAAGCATTTTCGAATTGAAAAAGCGAACAAGCGATGAGTCAGGGCGGCCCTTATGCGATCAGAAAACTGGCCGGAGGCGAACGATAAGATTGGATGGCTATCACTCAGTGATAAGTGGCGGCAGGTTTCTCACAGTCAGCGCCTCCTCATTCGGTTCTAAGGTGTCTCGGTGTATACAAGTCAGTGAGAGGTAATAGAATACGGAGTAAATACGATTGTATTGCAATACTAATGTTTTCTATGACAATTGACTTGAATGCGATCCAGTGCTCAAGCATGTGGTGTAGTAAGTCACGATGGATTTGTATCGCACCCGGAGCTTAGACTGGCTAAGACCCCAGACTCACTGGTTCGCCCCACCAGCTAAATACTAGCTAATAGTAACCTGACAGAAGTAGCAAGGTAAGATATAAAAACGAGATATCCTACCGCCAGTCTTTGCCCGATTGCGCGATGTGACGCGTTCTCTCCATGCCATGGTTCCATCCAAATGACGCCACCATCTCCATCTGTGGACCGTCGAGCAAGCATTGGTTGAATCATTGCAGGGACTAGTACACGAGTCATGTCCGGCCAGTCGCTACGGAGTCAATTTGGATGCTGCACTAGAACAGTATTTTGAACGTATAACGACCACTGTGTTTGAAAAAATTTGTATTAGTATCCAAAAAATAATGCGGTGAACGGGCTCACATGTACATCGAGTGATACTCCCGTCGTCAACCCAGCGATCCGAATCTGAACTCTCAATAGCATTGGATCTGATCTTGCAGGGATAACCTGGGCTTCATCCGAGGGCTAGGGCTCAGTGGAAGAGATATCAATACAGCGTAGACAGAAGTAGGTAATAGTACCCTTGTCCAATCCTTCGACGGGGCATATTTTATGTCATGTCATGGATTATGCATATGTGGATAACTTGAGAATTTGATGCTGGGAGATGAATGAATCAGGAATCTTCTCTTGGAATTCTCGATGGAAAACATAATCGCGCGAAGCGGGGTCTATGGCCGAGACGGACATTTCAGGAATTCTCGATGATACAACGACCTTACCCTTAGAATATCGACGAAGCGTGGTTTCAGTGCTCACTGGTCAGAGACGTTCTATTCAATCGGGCTTGACTCGCCAGCGCGATTGGATAATCTGCAGAATAGGATATCAGATAGAACGGAAGTTTCGATATGGAGTAAATCCATAATCCATACGCATCCTTCCTTAGCCACCCTGCGACATTACCTCCAGCCTGCATCCTTCAATCAAGTTGAGCTTGGATGATTTGAAAATTAAGGCTATGCAGACACGACCTATGCAGACAGTACATTTTCCGCAGGTCCATATCGAGCGGCCGATCTAGCAGAAGCACGGGAAAGAACGCAAGAAACACGTTGCAGCAGTTTGCGAAATTCCGAAATAGATCTACCTCTAGCGATTCGGAGGGGCTCCCGAGTTCGTCTATGTTAGCCTTCTCAGGTGACTGTGAGGAGTCTTGCTTGCGCGGTAAGCGCATCAGTAAAGCGCAAAAGCGAATGCAAGCTGCTATGAAGCCTCGAGGCCGACATGGAAGTGTCAAAGCAAGTTATAAGCCGGCGGCTGGCACTGAAGGGAGCGTGACCATAACGTGTCACGTTTATCAAACGTTTCGATCACGTGTCATTGTCTTACCTGAACGTCGACGAGCACGACGAGCACGACGGTTGACGGGGATCTTGACGAGGTTGGCGATACTCATACCTGGTGATTATTAGACGTGTATTCTCGTTCATCGTGAAGTATCAACTTCATCTGAGGCTGGGATTGGTACTAGTTTCACTGTGTGGTACGTTGATGAATTTCTTTCATGGCAAGGTAATCGTTGTAACTCTGTAATTCTTATTAGGATTATCTTTGAAGACTCTCTAGACGAATTATTTCTGCTTTATTTACGCTGGCTTCTGCATTCGAGAGTCAGCTGAATAGCAAGTTTCAGTAAAGGGACCATCCGTGAGTATAATGGTGCATATATAACATTGAGCTACAACTCATAATCCCACAGGACACAAACTCATCTATCAAACATGTCTGACGCCCTCCTGACTGCCTTCCCAGACTCCTCCATTCAATCATCAAGTCACCCCGACCTATCACTCGGTTCTCTTCCCTCTGACTTCTCAACCCCTCCACGTCCATCAGGCTCAGGTCTCCGTGTACCCTCCGCTTCTTCCGGCACAACAGCTCCCTCATCAGCACCTATATCCACCCCTTCGCCGCCCGCAGCGAACGGGAATGTATTTCGGAGGAAAGGTGAAGACGGTGGCGCTGCGTCATTGTTGTCGAGGAAATTCAGTAGTGAAGACGATGGAGATGGGCCGGATACGCCTGCGGTGGAGAAGAGTACTAGGTGGGGGGATGCAGGGACAGGGCTTGATACGCCTGTAAGGCCGACACCTGGGAGACATCGTAGTCGACAGAGTATAGATGCGAGAGGGTCAAAGGGTGTCACTCTTACTCTTCGAGATCAGGAAAAGGTATGCTTTATAATTCTTTCCCCCTCTACACGTATAACTGATTTTTGTTATTGCTCTCCCCTTTTCTTATAGCACATCGACAGCCTGAAAAAAGAAAACTTTGATATCAAACTCCGTGTCCATTTCCTCGAAGAACGTCTGGCCGAACTCGCACCTGAACAAATGGATGCAGCCTTGAAACAAAACATCACCCTCAAAATCGAAGCACATAACCGTGGGCGAGAAATCAAGCGACTGAAGAAACTCCTCCTCGAGCTCGAGAAGGAACTCGAGCGTTTACAACGCAGCGCAGGCTCACGGACACGCGAACGCGAGCTCGAGGAAAAACTCGAGGAGCGAGAACGCGAGATACGTGAACTTCGACGGCGGAGGTCTTCAGGAACAGGCGGCGACGCCGCGCTTCGTGAAGCCGAGGCAAGGAACGCTGACCTCGAAGACGAGCTAGAGAACGTAAGAGGGGTACTGGAGGATAACATGGCTGAGATTGAGAGGTTGCAGGAAATCGTAGAGAGTCGGGAAAAGGGTCCCAGTGATGCGTCTGTTGCTGGATATAGACATAAGATCGATGAGCTTGAAGGAGAGATTGATAATCTCAAGGCTACGGTGACGGAGCAGGCGCAGGCTTTGGACCAGAAGGAGGATGACAAGGTGGATTTGATGGATGAAGTTGAGTCGCTGAGGCTTGCTATCGAGGAGCTTCAGCAAAGACGAGAGGCGGACTCTATTGAGAGGAGTCAGAGTCGGGCGCAGATGTTAGAGGAGAGGGAAGAGAGGGAGGCAGTGGAGGAGGATATGAATGCGTTGAAGGATAGGCTGGCGGCAGTGTTGATCGAGCTGCAGCAGAAGGAGGATGATATCGAGAGGAAGGATCAGACGATTGAGGAAATGATGAGTGAGCATCAGAAGATTGTTTTGGAGGTTGAGGAGGAATGGAGGGGTGAGGTTGATGATCATAAGCAGCAGATTGACGAATTACGCGATGTAAGTGCTGGTTCCTCCTCAATGCCCATCTTCTCTCTAATCCCTTTCTCTTTCTTTTTTCAGGTCCTCGCCGAACGCGAATCCGAATCGAAAGACCTCCGCCTGCACATCTCCGAGCTCGAAAACAGCATGAACGAGATCCACAACAAGTTTGAGGCTGCGCTCGAACATCTCGAGCAGGAGGCGGAGGAAAAAGATGCCGAGATTGAGTCACTGAATCAGGCAATAGAGAAGCTAGGCGAACAAATTTACAACCTCGAGGATGAGAATGATAGGATGAAAGAGGACCATGAGAAGATCAGGCAAGAAGAAGAAGCTGAACGAGAGAGGCTTGAAGCGCTTGCTGCGGCTCTTAAGGAGGTGCGTTTTCGTCTTGTCATGTTCGCGTGTTTCTCGTATTCTAATGTTTCTAATATTTTCCTTCTCTGGTATAGAAATTGACTTCGTTAAGGACGCAGCTAGACGAAATGACCGACATGTACGAAGCCTGCAGTCAAGAAATCCACGCTCACCGCTCTCGACAAGAAGAACTTGCTACGCACGTCGAGTCACTCGTCGAGGAGCTTCAGCGGGAACGTGAAGCCCGCGAGCGTGCCGAAGCCGACTTGGACGTTGCTGACAAGGAACACGATACAGAACTGCGGTCCGAGCAGCGTGCGTTAGAAGCGAAGGAATCTGCGTTGCAAAGTGCCCTCAATGACCTCGCGCGCGCACAGTCGCTTCTCACCCAACGCGAGGCTGATTTGCAGGCGGTGCAAACTGCGCTGCAGACCCTGGAGCAGGAGTCCAAGCGGGCGGGAGAGACGCACTCGACAGCGAGGTTCTCGTTGCAGCTTGAGGTGGATAGACTTAAGAGGGATGTAGAGAGGTTGGAGGATGAGTTGAAGCGTGCGAGGCAGGAATTGGAGGAGAGAGATAGGAAGGGACGTGATAAGGATGGGAATGTTGACAAGCTACATGCAGAGAATAGGGATTTGGCTAGTCAGTTGGCGGCGCAGACACAGGCGAGGTTGAATATCTCAGAGAAGCTCGATGCGGTTCAGGCGAGTCTTAAGGCGGCACAGGAGGAGGTGACCACGTATAAAAGCAGGGTGGCGGAGTTGGAGGTGAGGTTGAGTAAAGACCAAAGGAGTTTGCTGGCGGCGGAGGGCCAGTATAGGGATCAGCTTACGGAGAGAAATACGCTGCTGCTTACGATTTACCAGTATATGGATAAGATCTTGGGTGTTGACAAGACTCCTGTGAGTGATGTTCTCACCACATTCTATACTCAACCCTCTTCTGACTGGTTTTGGAATTCACAGAAAAAGGGCGGCCAAGCTGAAACGAAGCCTTTTACCAACTTCAGCGTCTTCCACGACAACCTCATAACTCGACTAAAAGCTTTGAGTCAGATTCAGCTTGATTTTGATAAACGTGCCAAGGAGATTGAGGGCAGGTTCACGGAGAAGTTGAATGATATGAAGAAACGGCTGGAGAATAGGTGGAAGCAGATTGATAAATTCGAGACCAGCGTCAAGGCTTATGCTGAAACGAAGGCTACTTGGAGGAGGAAGTATACGGCGAAAGAGGGCGAGCTTGAGGCCATCAAGGTAAGCTGATGATTTCCTACTCTTGAGCTTGACTACTGGTTCTCAAACCCAATGTTACAGGCTACGAATGCAGAGCTCACCGCCCAACTCTCAGGGATGAAAAGACCTGGCTCAAGTGATACGATGGAGATACGAGCTCTATCTGCGCGCGCAGTGAACGCTGAGAAGCGACTCAACAATGCACAGAACCAGTTGCTTGCGTCCGAGGAGAAGATTGCTACGATGAACCAGAAGAATGCTGCTGCTGATTCCAAGTGGGAGGCAAGGGTTAAGGAGTATGAGAGTAGGCTTAGGGCAGCGGAGGAGAGAGTCAAGAGAGAGAGGCAGGGTGGCAAGGAAAGGGTGGCTGAGTTGGAGAACCAGATGAAGTATGTTGATCGTTTGCTTTTTCGTTGGTCTCGGTGTTAAACGAATTATTTATTTGTAGGGCCCTACAGAAGCAGCTAGAGTTAGCGCAGAAGAGGAGTCAGCAGCTCAATGATGTTATTGACGCCAACAAGGTTGGACCTGGGTCGCCTGCTGGGAGCAATACTTCGAAATGATCATCCAAGTTGACCTTCCTATCCCACTCTTCTACTATTATTCCTTCCTTGCTTTGAAGTATTCTAATGACCTAACGCTTTCGTTTTTTATTTTGACATTTGATACCCTACCCTACCATGACCCCTCGCAATATTCGTTCTCCTTGGCTTTCGCATGTGCATGCTCCATACTCTCACTCACGTTATGTATACTTACTAGTGTATCCATTCTTTCTCTGAGTATTTTTTTACAATTCTGGATCCAATTTTTGCATTTGGTTTGCTCGGGAAGGGATTTTCTTGTGTACTCCATCCCCTATTTCAATGCCTTCATTCACCGTGTTCTGGTATTTGGCGAAAAGTATTCTACTCTTATACAGGTCAATCTATCGACGAATGCCAGTCGAATTGAATTCCTGCCAAATTTTCAAGGAAAGGCCGAGCTCGTATCTTCGGCGGCGAAGGTAAGCGCCCACGAAAGTGCCGGCGCTAAATCCCGAGATATCATTTACAACTTTTAGAACTAATGTTACATCGAGCAATGGCGAAAGGCGAGCCATTTAGAAGCTTCCACCCGATACCTGTGCATTCAAAATTGTTCCTGCGTTTCCTCCCGTGACCGTTAACCCAGAGAAATCCCAAGTCCTGGAAGGCCCTCATCAGTGAATAATCGAGCTCCTCAAGGATAAAATACGAATAAAATACTAACCCAGCACAGCTAGTCGTGCTTCCACAGTTGATGTCAACACGGTCAGCATCGCTATCGACCGAAACGGTGTTCTTTCCAGAGAACGTCACGTCCTATTAGCAATCGCCATTCAGTGACTCTTCCATGTCTAAATACGAGAGGTCTCACTCACCGAGATGACTACGCCCGTCCCGGGCGTCCCAAGGGCTTCAGGGTAGCTCTGAGTAATGAGCACACCGAACTCTTGGCACCCAGAAGCTGTATTGTCAGTGTACGTGATACCGGTGACGGTAGAATCAGTGGCAGTGGCGTCAGTCTTTATACGGAAACATTGCATGCTGTCGGAGACGGTGTTTCCGGAAATTGTAACACCACTGACTGTTTTGTCGGAGGAGATGGATCCCTTGAGAAAGGTGAGAGGGAATTGGTATCTAGTGTGACTATGATGAACTTGGGCTTGAACTTACGACGGAGATACCGTGACCGCCTGAGCATTGGTTGTTTTGGAAAATAATGTTTGTCCCGCGGTTAATGGCAAGACAATCATCTATCAACCGGATTCTTAAAATCAGCAGAGTATCGCTGTTACGGAGGCAAATGTACTGACCTTGATTCGTAACAACTGAGTTTTGAACAGTGACATCGTCAGCAGAAATGTCGAATCCATCAGTGTTGGCGCCAGCAGGTTTTCCATCGGAGGCGGAGTTAGGCTCAGCACCCGCAGCTACAAGCCCATTTCAGCCTCTATTAGAATTATCTAATGACGGGTTGACAAGGACAACACTCTTACAATTGTTAACGTTGATATCACTGACGACAATTCCATTTCCGCCAATAGCGATAGCGCGCGCTGGGGAGTTCAGAACCATGACATTTCCGAAAGTTCCGCCGTCGTGGTTGATGCGGAGCAGGGGAGCGGGTTTCGTAGTTCCTCCTCCGGTACCCTGTCCATCCTAGAGCAATTCCTTAGCTACTGTGCTAGCAACGCACACTAGGTAACACAGTAAGCTTACCCAGTACATTTCTCCTAGGCCGTTTAGTGTATGGCCAGCTACTCATCGCGGCCGTGAAGTTAGTCCTAAAACTGAGCAAAAATGCACACGGAAGCATGCGAACCTCCATCGACTAGGTGGAGTAAGAAGTCAATGCGGATTCGCAAGGCTATAACTGTGACGGGAATTTGCTCACAAGTGATATTATTTCCTTCGACGACCATCAAAGGACCATCCCATTCCTGGAATTGGTTTTGACAGTTAGACGTACGTTTTTGAAATTTTCTGAGAAATGAAGATTTTCAGTTACCTTGAAGCCGAAAGTTACATCACCAGCCATGGTAACAGTAGCACCATCGGCAGCGTCGAGTGTGAAAGTTTCTAAGAATAAGGGTAAAAATTGCCTAGCCAGGAGACGAAAACAACCTAGACGTAATACAGGGCCGAGTGCACGTACCTCCAGCTGTTACTGTGAAGCTGTTAATCTGCGAGAAAGCAAGAAGAATTAAGTTTCAGCGTCGACAGGGCAGCAACTCGTACAGTCAACTTACGACGATCGTAGTGCATTCCTGGGCGCTCGAGACATCATCCAAGGATGAGATTGTTCCAGTGCAGCGTTTCCCAATCTTGGAGGGGTATCTTGGGGTATTCTTGACCTGACTGGGCAAGGCAACGACACCAGAAGTAATCGCAGCGAGTAGAGCTACAGAGCCGATGCTTTTCATCTTGCAGGACATTAAAGAGCTGTTACTCGGTTTTGAGACCTTGGTATGTTCGAGGGAGTCAAATTGCGTACGCCTTATATACATCATCGAGAGCAAGACACCTTCAAGTGGTCCGGGAGCAGATCGCACGGACCTACACGGACCGCTGAGATGCTCTTCAAGGCATACAGTTTGACAAGAGAACATGGAAGAAGATAGTCATAACCCTGAATTTTAATTGATCGAGGGAATGGTAACATGAAAATAAAGCGAGGGTGGGAGGGAAAACAATGATTGAGCCAATATTAGACTCCGTGAGGGTAGCGTATTGCCTAAAGTTGCCATGAAAATATGACGAAACTAGACATGGTCAGTCTATGTCCGAAGGGAGCGATTGCCGCCTGACCAGAATCTGCGAACAGCATTAGAGTATCATGAGATGCGGGGACCAGATGGGAGAAAGAGCACCAAACGAGATACTCACCTTGAGGATTCCGGATAAACTGGTGGAGTACCCTCAGGGTAGCTTGCTTTGACGCACTAGGTAACTAGCCAGCCGTATAGTTTTGAGACACGTGTTGAAAGCGGACGAAAGGGCGGCCCGCAGCGTCTCTAATTGCAGCTTAAGACAGGACCGTAGCTGTTCCCAAGGACATTCGGTCTTTTAAGCAAGCATAGATGTAAGTAGGCTCACCTGCCAACGAGTTTAGTCCGATCGACCGCGAGACTTTCAGTTCCGCCTCCTTTACAACAAGCATGTCCTGTTGTTCCGTGCTTCCTGGCACCGTGATTCTCAACTTCAGAGCGTTCAGAATCCATATAGAAGCGAAAGTTACAGCGATCATGGCGTTAGCGGCGGCGGAAATTCTTTTCAAGTCCTAAGGAGATTTTGTGGTCTTTCTCCAGCAAGAACTGTGTAAGCCATCACCACCAGACTCCGTGGCCTGAATGTTGCGGAGCTTGACATGAAAGCGCCATTTTTCTGACCTGGGTCGAAAGCCTAAGCTGAGCTTCAGTTGAGAACTTGCACTGAGTGGAAGCCTGAGCAAGTGGATAGGTCACGATGAGGCGTGACGCACATGACGTGACACACTCGTATTTTCTGAATTTTCTCAGGCTGAGGAGGCCTTCTCCTGGTGCCCCGTCCGCGTCAGGCGGCGGGGCCACCCGCCCGCCTTAACTAGGCTCCGACTCTGTAAACTGCTACCTGTTGAGCTCTGTGCTGCCAGTTAATCTTCTGGTACCCTGAATCGACCCTCGGCAAGCCTCTATATCTTGTACATACGAAGAGAGCTGTAAACTGTACGTTGAAAGGAATCGGGCGAAAACAACAATTACACGGGCGTCACTCAGCGAGTCGGTGCGTTTAATCATAAAAATGTGAAGATATTGAGTCTAATATATGATACAACAGAATAGATAAAGGCATGCAATATAACGCATTACTGAGCCACCCAGGCGGTAGTGGGCCGAACCCACGAAAACACGATGAATGAGGAGAGCGATCACTAGGGTATCATAACGAAGGATATGCTATAGTCATCCAGCCCTATGGCTGTTTATGCAGAACCCGAAGCTACCTAGGAAGAAGTACAGTTAGTCAACGATGGAGACAGTTGGGCGACAGTGTATTCACCTTCTGCTTTTGCTCCCGCTCATACAAGAACCTCAACACATCAACCGTCGCCCCCTCTGCCCACTCCTCCCACTTTGGGTCGTGGTCGGACGGAGTACTAGTCCCCTGCATTGTGCGAAGTGTAGAGGAACTAGCCGGCGCGGTCGCTGTGTCCGCTTCTACTATCGGAACATGTTGCTCAAAGGAAGTATGGAGGGAAGGCGGGATGCAGATCGTCGTGATGGCGGAGGTCGAAGCACCGACATTGCTCATGACCCCCAGAGCCTCACGGCGACGTGTCGGAGGGGATGAAACTTTCTCCATATCGTCATCGTCATTGTCATCCCCCTCCTCTTCCCCTTCCTCTCCGTTCTCAACTTTGCCCGCGGCAGCCTGGTGAATCATCATCTTAGTCAGCGTTCGAGATTAAATATGAGACGAGGATAACGTACGAGCCAATTTCTAGGCACTGGGAGGCCTTGGAGTGCGTAGTGCCTACGAATTCCAGGGCACCGGCCCTTGTGTTTCATGAAAAACCCAACATAGTATTGGCTGCGACGGTCTAGCGTTATTTCCTTCTTGCATCCGTCACAGCGTACTAATGTGGGTGAAATCACCTCGAGGACCCAGCGATCCTTCTCGAGCGCCTCTCGCCTTTGCTTTATCGACATGTTTGTCCTCCGACTCTTAACGGGAGGACGAAGGGTAGTGGAGCTCCTTCTCCGAGTTATCTTCGCCGGTCGCTTCCTGGTGCTAATGAGAATGCGAAGAGGAGCCATCGTCGGTGAGTTAAAGAGTGGATGGGAAAGAGGGTAAACGATAGGATAAGTGGGCAGATAGATGAATCGATGCTGTATGTTTTTTCATCGCTAGTCCTCTTGTCTTTATATATATACTTTCACCTCCTGCAGCCGGAAATGTCTCCATTGTAAAGCATTGGCCCTGTATCCTAAAAAGTGTATGTGGACAAGTGTGTGTAGGTTCTTGTCGATTCCTATTGATCCTTGGCCTTTTGGATGCAAATCAGGACGGAAGTGATGTGAACCAGTATTCGTCAAAGGACGTAGTCTTTCCCAATGGAGACAGGATCGCGACAATGGACTGAAGAGGCTGCTGGTCAAATTATGAAGCGACGGAACGAGTAAACAAAGGTCGTAACGGCTTTGATCTAGCATGGTCGTCGGCAGGAATCGTTGTGGACCTTTCGCCAGCCCCCATTGACCTGCTCCAGAGCTTAGGCCTTCCGTGGCTCTGTATACTTACCATATCCGCTCAACTGGACTTCAAGGAACAGCTTGTACCTTGAATGCCAGTGAATCTACGCTTCGCCATATGATATCAACTGGCTCTTTGTCGGTCAAAGGGCACTCCAACTCTCGTCCAACTCACCGCCGTAAGCAGTGGTCAAAATTTTTTGAAGCAGATTTCAATTTTCAGATAATTTATGTAATCAATGAAATCAATGAAAAAACCGAGAAGCAGAAGCTTGTAGGACTCTGTCTTCGCTTTGAGTAATTCATTCAGGCTCTTTTCCTGACTACTGCGGTGATAAATCTTGGACAAATCCGCTTTGGCATCTGTGGCGTTTAAGGGCTGGCTGCTGTGCCTACTGATTAATTCCCACGCTCGGACCAGCTTTTGCCCTCACTCCCGCCAGCTTTGTCTCAATACCTCTTAGCACCCTCAATTTCCTCTCAACGCTATACCTGGTATTGTGCTTCGGAGCTTCGGGGTCGCCGCAAACACGACTACCCATGTTGTACATGTACATCCGAAAAGAAGATCGGCACATGCTAACAGGAATAAATTATGGGCTCCATGAGTCGAAGATACCTCCAGCAACATTTCACTTCGGAAACGTGTTTCGCCTGTCTGTTGGGAAGGACCCGTCGACTCGATAATTGTGAGCAAGAATCATGCGAATTTACCCCCAAGTTCTCCAAACTGCATTGTACTAGCTGCAGTAAGGTACGAAGCTTGTATTCTCGCTATGCATTTCAAACTAAATATATACTCAGGCTAGTTGGCAACTCAAAGCTATTCCAATTTTGTAACTCCATCTTAACTCCCCAACGCCAACAAATTTCTAATTCACCGTGCTTGTTCCTTGATTCCTACTTCGTGATGTCATGTCTACACTGTAGCATGCTGAATCATGAAAATCCCTGTTTTCCCTCTGTCAATCAAAAGTGATGGTCATACAAACTCATCATAACACGTACCAGTACCGGGATCTTCATCTGGTTCGAGTCGATCCTGCCACCATTCAATATTGCATTCTCCCTGATTCTCTGCAAATCCAGGGTGACTATCTCCATCATGTCCTCCGCCACTGCCATAGCATGCAAACTCGAATGTAAGGAGTTCATCCCACATGCACGAGAAGTTTCGGTTCCAGTCGATTGCCGCTGGACCAGCTGATGACGAAGCAGATTCGGGGTCAACCATGATGTTCGCAACGTGTACCGCCCGCTGCGGTCGAGTTTTATAGGAGAGCGTCTTTGTATCAATTGGGGTCGTAGTATTCAAACGATAGAGTGATAGCATGTATGGACGAGCTGTGGAATTTGGAGAAGGAAGGCGCATTTTCAACTCGCATGATTCCATCCCAAAATCGATCGTTCGAAATTGGAGAACGGTGGAGATCTACGCGAAGGTTAGTGTTCAGTTTCTTTCAGAAATCGCTCCAAGAAACTTACAGAACTCGAAGCTCGCACCATTCGATCCTCAGGTGAAACCGTGCCGGCGCGAGTCATGTATCTCAGAGGGTCATCGTCAAAGACTAGGTCCTTGTTATCTGCGTCAACTTGTGCAATAATCTGTGGGTAGCTGATGATGGTGCGGGCAGTGGGAGGTACCGGTCGGGTGATATTTCCCAGGCCGATATATGGTGAAGGGCGTCGTAGGTAGGGATACTGTGATCTCGGGATGGATGCTAAAGGATCGAAGTAACGGTTTGTATTACTCCCAGCGTTTGATCTCGCCGTCGGAGCAAGGTTGGGAGAGTGTAATATCAGAAACGAGTTGACGCAAGTGCAAAGGAGACATGTAACAAGAGTGATCCAGAAGGTCAGCCTATCTCTATGCTTATCGTTGTCCTTGTTGAGAGTACGTCCGCACGTAGGACAATCAGAGTGCAAGTATGTGTCGAGCACTACGGAGTCCTGGCTATCGGATGATTCTGTTATCTCCGGGTAGGTCTTTGACGTTAGCGGCTTTGTGAGTGGATCATCTGAATGCGTATTAGTTGCCGACAATCTGATGTACTTTGGCGTATTCAAAGACCACGACATGGCAACGCTGGAGAGAGCACCTGCTGTAGGAGCGAGGCAGATTCAGTGGACAGAGAGTAAGTTGCATCGATTTGAGTCTTGAAGCATTTCAGCTCACAACAGCTAAGCAGAGGGGGGTCTAGAAATCAACAATTGGTATCAATATCATTTTTTGATGTCAGTAAAGGTGTAGAATCACCGACGTGGGGCCCTGGGACGCTGGAAAAACAAAGGTGATTTGCTGTACAGTTCTCTCTATTTTAAGCTTTAACATCATGATGTACAAGTGCTACACAGCATAGTCTACATACGGATTGTTGGACCGTCTAGAACATCCGAAGATGCCTTATCCTATGAACGGACGATCGGTATACAGTCTGTCTCGGACGTAATAAACTGGAAACAGGGGCCCAATGTGAGTGGTGACGATATCTGAGCGCTGGACTGTTGAACCTGTGAACTTACAAGTAAAGGGTACGGCACAGAGCGAGTGTCTTCCCGATTAGTCTAAATAAGTATAGACATACAAGCAAGGTATGGTCTCACTGGATACGAAATCTGTATCATTTAATTACATACCCAGATATCCATCACTTAATTCTCCAGAAATTGTGATAGTACATCAAGATATCTATCAGCAAGCGGGTGTTAAGTCCAAACCACGAGGGAGTGGGAAGAGATGTACGTGTACGTACTTATCCGGTTCTTCGAATTGCGGCAGATGCGTGCTATCTTGAAATTCTACCCACTTGACCTTCGAAATTTTCAGGAACCATGGCCACACCGCCTTAGGCTGCACTTCATCCATCGGAGCGCTGATGAGTAGAGTTGGGGGCAGGATCTGATGCGCAATCGGAATGATAGAGCAATCTGCTAGAGTCCCTTGATTCTGAAAGGTCTTGTATCCACGCCTGTAATGAAGTGTGAGTAAGTTCAAAGCCGGCTCTCTCGATTTGACGTACATTGCGCGAAGTACCGTAGGATTTTTCGCGACGGCTGCAAAAGAGTCCATAAGGCCTTGCGGCCATGGATCCAAGTTACAGATATACTTTCGCTGAAACAAACCTACGAACTCTCTATACTCTGCCGAACTAGTATCATTGTTCGCTTCATGGGTCTTCACCATCTCCCGAGTCTCTTCGGGAAAGCTGTTCAACAAGTCGTTGAAACCCGCCGCGACCAACTCCATCGAAGCGGGAGCATTAGCAATAACAAGGTGACATAGTCCTTTCGGTTGGCGTATGGCAGCGTAGTGTCCAGCAAGTACACCTGGATCATCGTGTGTCAAAATTAGATGCGCTATTAGGAACAGAAATGATTACCTCCCCACGAATGCCCGAGCAGGTCAAAATTTTCAAAGATGTTCAAATGCTTCAAGAGATTCTCGAGTTCGTTCATGAAAAGGTCGACATTCCAGAAGGATTCTGGCTTGTCCAAAACATGACTAGAGTTCCCGTTGCCAATCTGGTCATACATAATAATTGGGATGCTGGCAGTAGAATTGTGACCTGTCAGATCATCAACCTAAAAATACTTCGTAT